>JBBPDA010000039.1:5158449-5176693 GCA_037974385.1 Arnoldichthys spilopterus | reverse complement strand
TTGAGTCTTGAGTCGCTTCTTGAATGTTGAGAGGGACTCGGCTGCTCGTGTATCTCTGGGCAGCTCATTCCACCATTTACGAACAATGATGGTGAAGAGTCTGGTGAGGTGCTTGATTCCACGAGCGGATGGAATCATTAGGGACAAAATAGGGACAAAGTCGCTAAGTTGGCAACACTTACTGGATTTAGTTTTGGGAATTCCTTTACGGAAAAGATCTGGGTGAAAACTGACATATAATGTTTGTTAGCAAGCTTAGCCTTAAAGAAGCAACAACAATCATCTCAATGATCGACTGCCTCTGTAGGAGAAGGACAGTTACACAAATTAGATTATGTTGTTTAACCTTTTTTTTGACCAGTCAACCAGGTCTGAGACATGTGCTGATGATTTAGACATACAGTTTGTATGATGCTGATAAGTGGTTAAAAGCTAAATGAGCTAACTGTAGAGACTAAACATGTCTTGGGTAGTTAACACCACTAAGGAGAAAATTAAGTGCACTATTCTACATCCTCCTGTTGCCTTAAGAAGCTCACATAATAGATAGACAGCCATCATTAGCAGAGATGGGTTGTGTGTCATACCTGTAATGGGCTGTCAATAGTGGTATTCCTTCTTGTTCAGGCTTCTGAGTTATTATTACTGGCCCATAAATACAATTACGTACAAGGAGGCTTATTGGTTTTGTGTCACAGTGGAGGAGAGAAGAGAGTAAATCCAGTTGAGTGTCTATGTGGAGAAATCAGGAGCAAAATGATCTATTCAGCCACACATTACTTTCCTGTGCAAAGATAATCAGCCATACGCATAGCTGTTAGCACGAATTAGACTCACTCCAAATGTTACTAATATGAATAATTATCTTCAGCTATTTGACTGAGAAAGTAAATCCCACACTTTGTCACATAATGTTAATTCTCTCTCAAATGAGATGATTGCCTTTGGCAGTGGAGTCACAATACAATAAACTACATGGCCACTTTATTAGACACACCTACCTTTTACACTATATAGTCAAAGGTATATGGACACCTGACCACCACACCAATATATTATTGGACAGTCTGAGCTAGTTGCACATCGTGTTCCAAAATCATAGCCATTATTGGGTTACCCTCATATATTACCATTTTCATACCGAAAGTGTTCAGCTGGACTGAGGTCAAGGCTCTGTGCAGGCCACTGGAGTCTCTCCACACCAAACTTGTCAAATTCACCTTGCCTTTATGGACCCTACTTTAAGACAAGGGAACAGTCTTGCTAGAACAGGAACGGGTTTTTTCCCAAAATGTTGCCATAAAGGTGGATGAATATAATTGCCTAGAATGCCTTTGTATGCTGTAGAAGAAAGGTACCCTTCACTGGAACTAAGGGCCCTTTCCCAAATCATGAAACACAGCCTTAGACCATTATCCCTCCTCCAGACTTTATGTTGCCACTATGCATTCTGCACTCAAGGAAACTGAAGTTGCTTCTAGAGCAGATTTTTACATTCTATGTGACTGAGCACTTTCTGGCCGTGTTCTGTGAGTTTGCATGCACAAACAACAAATGTGACATTCAGTGACAGTCCTGAACTCTACAGTATGATTCTGCTGCCTATGTTTGGAGACTGCATGGCTACGTGCTTGATTTTATACAGCTGTTACTCGTGGGTATTGGGTACTTCAACCCAGTAATTAGTGGGGGTGCACATACTTTTTGCCATATGGTGTAGTTCTAACTTGCATAACATGCAATAAACCAATCAGAATGGCACATCACCTCACCTTTAAAAGGCAGGGGTGCATGAGCTATGGTGGATCGCTATTATAATGGTGCATTTGCTTCACAACCCTGATTGGTTAGTGCACTACGAGTGCATACCTGTGTCCTTAACGAGTGCCGCGCAGCCGAACATTTCTAAAATGCACCGTTTTTAAATATGGTTAAATAATACGCTTCTGACTTTAGATGTGTTTGTTGTTGGTTAAAAGCACAATGTCATTTCGCTGCTTTCAAAGAGCAATACACTGACAGTGTGTTCAGCTTCACCATTTTTTAAAAGCACTACTCCTACGAGTGAGACATATGCCAAAAAATTATTACTTATTTTTAGAAAATTTGTGCACATGCCCTGAAAGACAGGAATGCACTGGAATGAAATTAGCAAAAACACTTTCTGCTGGTGCAAAATAGGGCCCCATGTGTCAACCATCCTCTAACCCTTCATAAATGGTCGGTTTCTAACCAAACAAGCGCTCTTAGCGATATTTTTTTGTTGTTAAACCACTCTCAACCCTGCAGTGATGCTGATTTCTGTGGCATTCCATCAGCTTAACTGTACCTAATGCACTCATGCCACTACGGAGCACTGGCCACTGTTGTGCTGAAAATGTTCTCAATAATATCTTTCAATCAGCCGTCAGAAAGTGACCTTTGATAAAAGGGAAACATGCACATGGGCTACAATCTGTATTTTTACACTTATAAAATGGACCAGTAACGAGAGTGGACCCAATAAAAGTGAGTAAAAATAGGGTGTTTCTAATAAAAGGGATGGTCAGTGCAGCTTGGTTGGAGCAGTATGTGTAGTAGTAGTATATAAAGCTGCAGTACATTTGAAACATCTTGGCAAACATGAAGGCAACAGACAAACTATAAGGTGTGCTGGCTTAAAAACTAGGTTTACTTCCTTAGAGTTTTACTGTTTTAGAGGTGTTCGGTGGCTTGTCACAGTGGCAGTGCAAATTTCTTTGACATGTAGGGCAACTTTCCTGTCACAGCAGAGGAATGAGAGCAATTTGTTTCATTCGCTTCTCTCACCGAGACCATTGCACTCTGATTAAAGCCTCAGCAGTGGCCGCAGTTGGTTGATGTGCACATTCTACAGGGACCCTAGTGAAGATGATAGCAGAAGTGGGTAATGTGAGACAACAGAAGTACAATTTTGTAAACGGAATATACACGACCGGTAAAACGTTTTAGGGCAGCCAATTTTTACAGTTCTTACTGGTATTTTTACAGTTCTTACTGGTAAGTTTGATTATAGGGAATAATGACCTTTAATGGTAAACTGCTCAAGGTCAACAGAGGTCACCAAAAACAAATATGTCATGTAAATTTAACTGAAAACAGGTATTTTCCAGGAATTAAGGACCTGGTTAAATTAAAGTTTTCCTGAAGCATAGGAAATAATTTAAGCCCTAAAAGGTAATGCAAAGAATTCCAAAGAATTCCCAACTTTCCAGCCCTTTTGGTCCAGTTCTTTCCAAACCAGCGGAATGGAGTTTGGTGAATCTGGCCCAGGTTCTGAGGTTCTTACACCCTTAAAAGTTCAGTACCCTTTACACCTCACTATTTGTAGGCCGTAAAACCATTAAGCACATGTACCCAGGACCAAACAGACCATTTTAGAAGAACGTTCTGTTCTTTATTAAATTAAATGCTGATTTCACTCCTATCTTAACTTACGCATGACCATATGTCATCTCCTATCAAGGACACTCCATCATCACACTGCAAAGACCAGATTTTTGACGCTTCTGCCCCCATGACAGTAACATCTGGTTGAAACTGGTTTGATAGGTGGCAAACACATTATTTCTGACTGGTATATAATCTCTGGCTGATCATCATTTAGTGTGCTCAGAGACCTTTGATGCAAATAGAAGCTCTGTGCTCCTGATTTCTGCCAAACCTTCTCTGGAGGATCCTAGATTGGGAGAATCTTTCTTCCAGAAGCATTTTAATTTACTTTGAAATTGCGCTCTCTCTCTCTCTTTTAAATAAAACCTTGAAAATATTTTTGGTGATCCTGACCTTTCCTTGAAGAAACATAGGCACTCATGAACATCAAGTTCAAATCTGGAGACTGTGCTGTTCTTCTAGTATTTTGGCTCATTATCTCACTGTCTGTCTTTATTTCTTGCCTTCTACTCACCATTGTGATAGTTATATACAGTACTACTTCCTGCGCTACATTATTGTGCTAATAATGCATCAGAGGGTGTAGGAACAATGTGTTCCAGCTTTGCCTTTGTTCAGACAGAGGGGTTTGTAAGTAATCAGCAGAAGTTAGGACATCAGTAAGAATTGTTTGCATTAACCTTCTAGGCTTAATGATCTAGCATTGCTGCAGGAAAACTGCATGTCTACCCATTTCTGCTTGGGGAAAAGCTTGAAATCTACATAATATTTCAAACTTTGGTGAGCTAAACCTTTTATTTATGATTTTAATTTAATTTTAAGTCATTTTAAGACTTTGAAGTTCACTATAATCAAGCTGTTTAAATTAGCAGTAAAAACTAGAAAAACGTATAAATAATCATATATAAATGAATTACAGATAATTTTGCACATAAATTATAAACGTCGCATGTGGACATCAAGCAAAAATATGAGCCTGTTAAAGAGACATCCATTGTAAGGTCCTTTAGGTAGCAGCTGATTTAGGGGAGTGGGTAATACTGCCGCCCTCCATGTAGCAGTTTGGGGTCCAAGTGCCGACCCAGGCAATCACACAAGTGTTAAGAGTCTCTAATACTACAACCTCAAATCAGAAAAAGCTGGAACGGTATGGAAAAAGCAAATAAAAAAAGAAAGTAGTGATTTTTACATTTTCTTTTGACTTGTATTTCATTGCAGACAATATGAACACAAAATATTTTAGGTTTTGTCTGATCAACTTCATTTCATTTGTAAATATACATCCTTTCCTGTCATTCAGACCTGCAACACATTCCAAAAAAAGTTGGGACATTAAAGCATTTACCACTTTGTAACGTGCCATTCCTTTTCACAACACTTAAAAGACGTTTAGGGACTGAAGACACCAAGTGATGAAGTGTTTCAGGTGTAATTTTGTCCCATTCTTTCTGCAAACAAGTCTTAAGGTGGGCATTCTCTATTGGTCACGTCGGGACTGCAAACAGGCCAGTCAAGTACCCATACCCTCTTTTCTGCAGCCAGGACTTTGTAATGTGTGCAGAATGTGGTTTTGCATGGTCTTGTCTATTTGTGTTTTCCATACCGTCCCAACTTTTTCTGATTTGGGGATGTAGATTAAATGTCCATTTTGGTCCTATCTTAACTTACACATGACCATATGTCATCTCCTATCAAGGACACTCTGTCGTCACACTGTAAAGACCAGACTTTTCGATGCTACTGCCCCCATGACACTGGTTGAAACTGGTTTGATACGTGGCAAACAGTATTTCTGAACTGGTAAATAACCTCTGACTGATCATCACTCAGTGTGCCCAGAAACCTTCAATGCACATTGAACACTTGTCTTGAGGATCTGCCATAGGGGAGAATCCTTTCTTCCAGAAGCTTTTTAAATGTAATTATTAATTGAAATTTGCTCTCTCTCTTTTAAATAAAACCTTTAAAAATTATTTTGGTACATCCTGACCTCCTTGAAAAAATGTCGACGCTCCCCAACATCAGAATGTAGCTGTTTTGACATAGACTTTAGATATAAGCTATTGGATTATAACACTTAGAAACCAGGAACAAACATTGTGTGATAATTTGTCCAGTGCAATTATGTGTCATTGAGAAAATGGGTCTACAGTAAATATGATACCTCCAAAGGAGAAGAATATGGCATTTTGCTGCATTTAGAATTCAATGGAAAAATAAACATTAAACATATTTCTGGAAGAATATATTTACTTCTATTTTTTGAAATGATGTTGCAGGTGTAGCATTTACTTTTTTTACCCATAACTATAAACAGTATTTGACTCAATATTAAATGAAAGTTTGGCTCTGATATTTGCACAGTTTTGTAGGATTTCATTATATGCTGTGACCGCTTGAATAAGCGAGTAACTACCATGATTAGTTAAGGACTGTATGTAAATGTGTCCCCCTTTCTTTAAGGACATTTTAACTACTTTGCAGATGATCCTTGAAATGTGTAAAGGTGAGGTGCCAATGGACTTGGAGACCATCACAGCTCGTCTTCAAACAATTGAATCCAAGGTGAGGAACATTTCATGATGTGCAGTTTTAGTTCTGCCAGACACACAGTGAATTTTACTGTTGACTCTGTGGTCAGCAGTCAAGTTATTAGGTATGACCAAACATGGTTTGTAAGTGGCAGCCTATAGCATTTGTATAGTGAGAGTAAGGTGGTTGAGCGACTGTGGTATGTCATATGCAAAGCATTTGCCTCAGTTCACCACTTTGCATGCAGTTGATATGTACAGCTTTAGCAGTATCTAAATATAAAGAGAAGACAATCAGCCTTCTGTGCCTTTTTTATATCAGCTCACACATCCTGCAGAATGTGTGTACGCTATTTCTGTTGTTGTCACACTGTCTGTGCCTTATTAGCTGTTTGTTGCCATTTATCTATTGTTATAATATTTTTACTTAATACTGTTTTTAATCATTACTGCTTCTGCCACTGCTTCTACTACTGCTACACAGCTCGAGTTTCTCTTTATTCATGTACAAATCTTTCGCCTTTTAATAAAGATATATTTTTTAATGGAGGGGAACGTTGACGAGTTCTACTAAAAGGGCAGTGGTGGCCTAGTGGTTAGGATGCTGCCTGAGACCTGAAGGTCGCAGGTTCGTGTCCCGGCCTGGGCACTACTGAGGTTCCCTTGAGCAAGGTACTGTCCTGCTACGCTGCTCCCCGGGCGCTGATGATAGCTGCCCGCTGCTCCACGTGTGCATGTGTGCACGTGTAATGGGTTAAAAAAAGTTACATTAAGTGTGCTCACAATGACAAATAGTCAATATTCAGTTTCTGCATCCATTGCCATTACTTATCACACTGTTGGTATTTGTATTTACGGTCTGTTGCTTTTTTAAACTACTGTTATATTTTAACGTCTTTGTCTTAATAGCATTGTGTATGGAAGCTGCAGTCGTAATCTCGTACTTGTGCAAAGACAATACAGCTACTCTATTCTCTTCTATTTTGTCATCAGGCCACTGGTTCGGAGGTGGAAGGTTTACAGTGCAAATTGCTAAAGCTACTTCTAAGCCTCCTGGAGGACCCAGTTAAAAAAGAGCATTTTTTTCAGGTAAGGTTTGGCTGACAAATGGTTAAAAAAAAGTTTTTTCTGAATGACGACATGCTCTGTAACTGAATTTTGAACAAATGTCTGACGTGTCCCGCATCCTGTCCTGCTTATTTACTGTTGGCTTTCAAAAATGGCATGGCAGTGTTAAAGTAATGAACGCTTCACTGGAGAAAGAAGACGTTTCATACATTTGTTGACAGGAAAGGATTTGTCTTGCCACCATGAATACTTTTGCTTCAAGTTACAAGTTAGCCTCTATTTACACAAAATTTAGTCATGTGTACTTGCAACAAACTGGCTTTCCAGCCCAACTCATGATGATGGCATTTTTGACCTCCAGAAAATAATAGATGCCTGACCTTTAATGCATTTTAAGACTTCTCATGATCACAACTGTCATATATGCGCAATGTCACATTTTTCATGTAACTGCAAACGTATTTGTCATATCCTGCTGATGTGGGTATTCATGGCACTTCCAAGAACTACACTATAGATAAGGAGTTCTCAACCTTTGGCTTTGCATGGCCCACACAACCAACTACAAACTCTTCAGCCACCCAAAACAAACCTCATTAGCACCAAATAATATCTGACATTTTTCTGTTTTAATTCATTTGTTTGTTAATGTGGACTTCCACTGAAAAACATGAAAAGTTAGCTGTAATTAACATTATACTTGGCCAAATCTCTATATTTTTAATAGAATTGTGTGGTTAAAATGGCCTTCTGTTTTGAGCAGTAGCATCATAATACACCATATTTCTGCATTCTTTAGGCAATACTTCACTATGCATGGAGACAGTGGAGCAAAACATGCTCAGCAATAAAAAGTGGTCATTATTTACACTGGCCAAGTCAATTTACGGATTTAAATGTACTAAATGTTCTTTTTATTGCCTAAGAAATCATGAAAAGTCACATGTTTACAGTCAATGGGTAAATGGGTTAGTAATTGGATTTGTTTTGTCACATATGTGTATGTAACTGTATATGTTTGTAGATACATAGATAGCCCTGTTAACTCTTTCCAGTATACTGTAACCTTAACCTTTGTGCTTTTTGTGCTGAAATGTTTTACCTGATTTTTGCATATTTCTCATTCAGCAATAAAAAAAAAAAATAAAGTCAGTGGGAGCTAGATCTGAAAATGACTGTCATGGCTACCAGTTGTCTGCCGTTGTCTTTCACCACCCATATGTCATGCTTTTTTCTGTTCACATTTTCCCCAGGAGGTTTTCCCACTTGAGTATGGCCCTGACTTTGACAAAGCGCTGCAAGTCCTGGTTGGCCATTTTCTGTCCAGACTGGAACAACTGCTGCCAGTACCAAACTTCAAACAGGTACTTTAGCTCTTTTCTAGTGAATTCATACTGCTCCCCCATAATTATAGTCTGGACTACTATGTGGAGACCTACATTTTAGTGATGTGAACATCTTGTGAAAGTTGTTTGATTGAAAGACGTACCATGTGATTATTACATTCAGATTAATCTAATAAACTGTGCTAAACGTGAGGATGATATTTACTGGAAACTGCTATGGCATCTTTCTTTTTAGGCTGCATTGTTGTTAAATACTGAGCACTCTGTTTGGGGGGACTTGGCACAGAATTGGAATCCCAGATACTTGTTGCCTTTGCTTCGAAATGACTATGAAGGAATATTGGAGACAAATGGTAAGCCAATATAAACACCACATGCAACAAATATGGCAGTGAAAATTCAAATATGACTAAAATCATTTACATTGTATGTATTATTCAGTCTAATACAGCTGCATGGGAGACGCATCAGTTCACCGTTTCAGTTTCATTCTGATTATGATACCTGAATTTCTATATCTACTGATACCGATACCTCTTTTTTTCTTCATCATGAGACTGTATTAAACCACACAAGAACAAAGACACAAACATTTCTTTTGAAGATATTGCAGGAACAGAGTTCACTACATCTGCCATGTCACCCTGTTGTCTGTTCCACAACTAGTGTTTTTGCAATGTTAGCTATCTATTTCTCAGTAGCTAACTAACTAGCTAACAAAAACAGAAGCACGCTGCTCTGTATTTTTGTCAGTTTTAGCTAGGTGTGTCGATAGAAAAATGTATTTTAGCCTTGCCTTTTTTTAATGACTGGATCACTGCATACATACAAGACTGAAGGTTTTGTTCTATGTCTGCTGCTGTTGAGGTTTTCCACAAATTGGAGGAAAAAACTTCTTCCCTTTGTGTTTGTTACGTTTCACGCAAATGTCCTGTTGAGAGGCTAAATAAAAAGTTTTCACAATTCAATCCTATATTGATTGTTTTAGCCCATGTTCTGATGTTTTTTTACTACCTTAACATTTGCAACAAAGCTATTTGGTTTGATACTGGGGTCTGCAGTTAGTATGAAATATGATGAAATTTCACACAGTCTGCTACATTTTCATGATCTCACACATGCAAACAAATTATAATATGAACATTGTATTATTAAAGGTCAAATGCAGCAGTGTAGTCATAAGTAAAAGTAGCTTCTCAGTACAAAACACTGCTCACAGTAAAATGAAGTCAAATTAATTGTGGAATTAAAGATTTCTATGTCACATCAATACATTGGATTGCCCTAGAACCTATGGAATCTGGATCAGTACATTAATCAGTAGTGTCCGTCCAGTATCTGATTTATTTATTTATTTGCTTAACCCACCCCAGCATGTTCAGCACTTCCAGCTTTGGGCCTTAGCTGTAGTCTCTTAAGTAATTTATGACTTTGATATGATTAGGTTTAGTTCTTGATTGTTCTCTCTCTGTTGAATATGTTCTGTTAACAGGTCTCCCTTCTGTAGTGGAGGACAGAATACTCTCTACCTTGTCTCTCTCTCCTTTAACTGACGTGGCCATTACCAGTGAGAGTAACACTGATGACCCTTCAGAACCTTCCTTCTGCCTGGAGAGTTCCTCCCAGAATGTAAACCAAGATATAAATCAGGACATAAGCCAGGAGAACGAGACACATGCTCCAGCTTCTGAAATCTTCACTTTAGATCAGATAGAGGGTTGCACTGAGGTTGAGAATGTAGCAGAGCCTGATTTGTCAGGATGCAGCATACACGAAGAAGTGAATGGCACTGAAGAAAGTCCTGTCTGTGAAACTGGAGAGGGGACACTGGAAACGTCTCAAAATGAATGTGAGGATAAAGCATTAGATATACCTCAGAACGTAGCATCAACTGAAGATGATGGACCTGAGCCAAGTTCAGAGATCTCTGGTACAGATTTGGGTCTGAGGAACGCTGGCAAAGGAGGTGATGGCACTGAGAAAGAAGCACCTGAATCCAGCACAGGGCAGCTGCTTAAAGTGGTCGTTCCAAGGCATCTGATCCCGATAATTAAACAAGTCCGCCTGCCTTCCGTTTCGCTCTCACGCTGCACGCGCAGTAGTGCATCAGGGCAGATTAAGTGAGTGTTCATGCAGATATTGTAAAAGTGATTGTTTTTGCTGAGCTATTCAACTATTTAAATGAAAACATGAGTCATAATCATTAAATACTTTTCTCAACAGGGTGGTCCCTGATGTTCTAAAGCCATCCTCCTCCTCAAGTAAGGATAATTTTTATATATATATGTGTGTGTATATGTCATATATATATAGTTTGGCCACAAACAATCAAATGCCATGTTTTGTTGATATTCTATGTATTTCAGCATCCTCTACAGGAAATATAGTTTAGCAACTCTGCAGCAGACCATTTAAACGTTCTCTGAAGAGGACATGTATTTTTACCTAAATAAAATCCACAAAACTTGATTTTACCAACTATTATTATTATTATTATTAGGTTACACTTATATAGTGCCTTTCTCAAACCCAGTGTCACTTTACATAGAAAAAAAATTCCTTAGGAAAGATGAAAAGAAAAGAAGTCAAAGAAGAGAAGGAGTTTTTAAAAGTAGGAAATGTGAGTCTCAAAGAGATTGGGGAAGACAATTCCAAAGTTTATGAGCAGTGGCACTGAAAGATCCAACACCCGTAGTGGAAAGATGAATATGTAGGACTGTCAGGAGATTGGTGCTGGTTGACCTCAGGTACAGAAGAGCAAGACCATATAGGGCTTTGAAAGTTAGAAGAAGTATTTTAAGTGTTAATACTGGACTGGGTTGACAACCAATTGAGTTGGAAATGGATGGGAGTGAACTCGCAAGAACGTTTGCAATGAGTGAGAAGTCTGGCCGCTAGATTCTGGAAGGAACTGAGACTAGTGGAATAGCAATAAAAATAGCAATGTATAGTTTGGATTTATGCTGTTTGTGTTTTGAACAAATATGATTACTGTATATCCTTGCACGGCCCTATAATTTCAAAAATGTTCTGTTATTAATAGTGTTCAGATGGCAGTAAATGTGTTTTGGATTTTCATGTTTTTTTGTTTTTCTCTTCTGCCAATTGTAGAAAAAGGCTGCAAAACTCGAACAAGGAGAAAACAACGGAGGAGGCAACATCGGTGTTCAGATTGTGGGATGTCTTTTAGATGTCAGGTCGAGCTGAAAGCACACATGCGGAGACATACAGAAAAGGGCCCCTACAAATGTCAGCCCTGTAAACTGAATTTCAAGACGTATTTCCAGGCATCTGTGCACCAGCGCAAGTGGCACAGCAAGGTAACATACTCTTGTGCCCACTGTGACAAGAGTTTCAAGTCTATGAAGTCATGGTTAATACACCGAAGAGAGCACAAAGACAAATCAGTGCACCGGTGTACTGACTGTGGGAAGGAGTGCATATCCCTGCAGTCTCTGGTGAATCATTCCAAAATTCATAACCACTTGGTGAGTGAGAGTTTGCCGAATGCATATAAATGCATTGCTTGTGGCGACACGTTCTCCCAGAAAACAGACTTTGTGAGCCACATGAAAACCCACAAGGCCCATGGGCGAGTCGGAGCTGACCAGGACAAAGCAGGAAAGCCTGTAAAGCGTCCTCCAGGAGAGTGCCGGTTCTGCGGCCAGACATTTTCTGTAATTGAGCTGCGGAGCCACTTGAAGACCCATCCTGAGTTCAGGCCTCACCAGTGTGACCACTGTGGGAAGTGTTTTGCCACTCTGCAAGGCTTACTGGCTCACATATCGAATCACACTGGGGAGAAACCTCACGATTGTTTGAACTGTGGTAAGAAATTTTTCAGCAGGTCTCAGCTGAAATCCCACATGAGGTCCCATTCGAAAGAGAGGCCATACTGCTGCTCCTACTGCGGCAAGTGCTTCCACTCTCTCAGCAACCTCACCATCCACACAAGGCTGCACACTGGAGAGAAACCCTACGTGTGCTTGGAGTGCGGAAAGGCCTTCAGTTCCGCTGGATGCTTGCAGGTCCATCGGCGCTGCCACACTGGAGAGAAGCCATATCCATGCAACATATGTGGCAGAGGCTTCATTGTATCCAGTCACCGTGTGATACACATGCGGGCGCACACAGGCCAACGGCCCTACGTCTGTGAAATCTGCGGCAAGGCTTTTGTGAGGAAACGCTGCTTAAATGAACACGTGTACAGTCACACCGACGTGAAACCTTTTCCTTGCCCTATCTGCTCGAAGAGCTTTGTGCGTCGTGGTCACTTAAAGAGACACATGCAGTGCCACAGTGGTGACCAAAGTGGTGAGCAGAGTTTAGAACAGTCTGAAGCTGAGACTGCACTAAGTTTTCATTACAGTGTAAACTAAAAACCCTTCAGTCATAATGGCAGTGGAGTTTGGAGGTTGCATAAAATTTCACCAATGAGTATGGATCTAGTTTTGCTGTTGCATTAACAATGAATTTTACAAAAAAATAGAAAATATGAGTATAAAAAACCTATAAAAATAAAAAGATTGTGAGAGTTCTGTGACAATAAATAACCGATTCCTCTCTTTAGCTGGGCCTTGTTGTGTTTTAAATGCGCGTTTCCTGCAGTATGCCATTCTCTCCAGGTTTCGGGAGGAGCAAAGATTCGTTAAATAATCATGCACTTCTTGTGCAGTAAGATGATGCTGAACTTGATGCTTGTTTTTTTTTTTAAAGTAAAATGAAAAATTGTTTAATTCAAAGCTTGTAGTCAATGCAAAACTTAAAAATAAATGAAAACATGATGAATATATTAATTATATAACATTAAAACCAAATCAAAATTATTTTGCCAAATCATTTTTGGTTTTATGATCATGCTATGCAATGGAAAAAAAATAATAGTTGGAAAGTGTTCATAATAAATAAGTGATAATTTTCCTACCTGGGGGCCTGACCCAATGGGAGGCTCCCTGCTCCGGAACCACTAACGAACTGCACACACTCGCAGGTTAACATGGGGAGTGGGGTGCGGCATCCAATCACCTAATATTTATAATATTCTGACATATCTACAGAGCAAAAGCTCATACTGACTGAATCCTGAATGATGTTTTATACAATGAATTTTAATATTAATACTGTTATCATATTTACAATATCAAATGTCAAAATCAATCTCTGTCAAAATAGGGAGATTAGACGTACCACTGCACAAACATGTTCCTGCATAAACGTGGCGTTTGTTGTACTATTATGATTGGGGAGTGGCGCTGAGACGGTGTAGCCTCGACGTCACTTCCGGACTTTTCATTTAGTCTTGCAACATCTGGAAGAGAAACAAGCGTTCATGGAGAAATAAAGGTAAATTCAGCTTTAATGCATCAATATCTCATGTGTTTATTAGAGAAGGCAAGGACGGAGATTAAGCGTGTTACTGTCGTGTCTGTCAGTATATGTAAACATACGATTTAATACAGAGCGCATCGTGAAGCATTTGACTAGTTAGCATTAGTTACCATTAGCCACCAGGGAGCAAACCAACAAATCTTCGTGTAGCTCAGCTGTAATGTTGTGAATTAAAACAACTAACTGTCGTGTGAGCTTGTTTTGTAGGCCTACGACAAAGTAGTTATGTGGTTTTACATTAGGTCGCTAGTGCAGCAGCGGCTCGTATGTTGAGCAGGTTAGCAGCTGTGGCTAACTGTTGGGGTGAGTTTGTTGAGTGTGCTTTGGTCCGGAAAGGTTAATGCTAAAAATCACATTGTCTTGAACGATATTGACAAAAGTAAACTTCAGTATTGGGCTGAACAATATGAGGGGAAAAAGGTCTAATTGCAATTTTTACAACACGTATATTGATTTCGATTTAAATGCTGAAAAAGGGTAAATTGTATTAATTGTGATGTGTTAGACTGCCAATTCACAGAGGGGTAGGTATCTCTGCAGCCAGAAGCTTCATGTCCAGTAGGAGGGACTAAAGTGTCCATTAGCAGCAGCTGACCTGACTTAAGCAGCTCCTATGATATGGTGATCTCTATGACAAGTGGAATAAAAATGACTCTACCTCTAATAACAACAACCTCAAGACAAATACTGAACATAAATAATCCTGTTTGAATCTTCTTTGAATAAATTGACTTGGTCATTTGGTCAGACAAATGAATATATGTAAATGTATGCAAATAAAATATAAAGTTTTATATTAAATGATCACTGATTGTTATAGAGTTTATTCATTAGGAGCTTTGAGCCACATTTAAATAGATAGATAGATACTTTATTGATCCAGAGGGATGTTTTTTGTACCAGTAGCCACCATATACATAAAGTAAACAGTGTAACAAAGTAAACACACATATACAAAACAATACAAATAACTGTACTATTCAGAAAAAAATAATATGTAAAATAGAAAAATACACAAAATACAAATAACTGTACTGTACAGAATAAAGAAAACTATATAATTAGTTTAAAACTATAACTTTGTCAATCCGCTTTCACAAAATGATGTGCAGTAGGGCTGCATAATATCAGTTTTGTGATTATACAGCTACATGTTGTCACTGCAGTGCCTTTCAGTATTATTAGGGACAAAATTAGTTTTCTCTATTTAAGAAAAAGTATATAAGTATTGTTAGAGCTTCTAAATTTATGTTCACTCCCCCATCCATACAGTCCATATATGGAATCAAAGCTTTAAAAACAGCCCGTTTTCTAATAATTTACTTTACTGTCCAATTTGATGCAAAATATATCTAAGCTGGCCTTTGTAGAATTCAATCTATAGGGCGAAATTAAAAGTTTTGATGTGTATTTTGGGAACATAACTGATCGTTCTGTTCATTATGGTATTATCAATAATTTACTTTCTCTATCACCTACCTCAGCTACTGTTAGAGTCAATATTATTATCATTATTTACATTTTCTGCTCATTTGCATCACCTATTTTACTGTACATGTACTGTAGGCATCGGAAAAACACCTCCTCATCGACATTGCCCCTTCTACTAGATTTCTGGCTCCTGGCTGCAGAGATACCTACTTGAGTTTACAAGCTCTAGGTTATTAGATGGAACTGGGCCTCATTCACCAACCGCTTTTAAGAAAAACATTCTTCTTAAAACTCACTCACAGTTTTCACAGAGATTCTGACATTCTCCAATGTTTTCTTATTTGGGATTTGACCTTGGATAAGCACAAAGCCTACATACACACAAGAGCCCACTTGCACAGAGTTGAGTGCTACCATGTTTGTGGAAAATATTTGGTTATGAATTTGATGTTGACTTTTTAGGAGCTTTCTCATGAACAAATTTGAGAAGAAACTTCGTGACATATTGGTGAATGCTGCCTGTTATTCCCTCATTCAAAAAATGTAATATAGTAATAATATAATTAAAATCGCAACCCTTGTGATTTGAAAGTTGCATTTTGGAGAAAAACATTCCTATAATGTGAAACCTCTGATATTTAGTCTCTTTTCAGTAGCATCACTAGTATAAGTACATCTCACATTTAGATCTCCTGAAAGAGTAGGCAGAGAAATTTGTGTGGCACATATGGGCATTTAAAAATGTTCCAAGCCACTTCTGTTCAGTGTCAGGAAAGTTTCACACCTTCCCTTTCAAGCTGAATGTGTTTTCTTGATTGTAACCAATTTCCAGTGCCACTGTACTGTGTAGATGTGCTTTGTGAACTGTGTTTGTCTGTAGCCCCAGATGCGTTAGTGCTGTTCCTTCTCCCTGTTCTGAAGATCTCCACTCCCTCCTCCTTGTCCTCCCTCCACATCCTTCTGACACCCCAGTGATGTGGCCCCCCGGCTGCGCCTTCCTGTCGCAGTACACCCACCACCACCTGGTCGCCTTCCTCCTGACCTTCTTTAGGTAGGCCGCCTGGTATTTGTTGAGCAGAAGTTTCTTAAGTTGAGATGGTTAAGGTAACACAATGTAAAATCATAACTACAGAGTAGTGCTGCATGATATTGATTGCATAACTTATATTTGCATCATTTGGCAGATGTTTTTTTTCTCTAATCTCTGTAGTAACAGTTATCATTTACTGTTAGGACTCTTGGCCAGTGACTGTAGGTTAAAAGGTATACACACCTGAACTGTAACACCTGATTCTTACAGAGTATTGTAAACTTCAACCAGTCTCGTATCAGAAGTCCATAAAGGAGCTGCAGTATTTTCGTTTTTATGTATTATCCAAACAATTAGTATCACCCAGCAAGTTACGTACCTTGCAGTTCACAGCAAGATTCTATTTACCATGTGCAAAGTGAACAAAACACAATGGAAAACAGTAATACAGTGTAGAATTGAACCCTAGTCTGTTTTCAGTGGATATCATGTGCATTGTGCTTTAATAACTAAAAGTCAGTATCACAATGGAACACTTCTACTGTGGTACTTTATTGAGAATACGCTGCGCAGCACTAATGGAGAGTCGCACCTTCTTTAAGAAGTCCTGAACCATGTCAAGCCTTTCCCCTTTGGTTGCAGATTTCCATACGGCTGCATCACAAGCTTTTATAAGCTGTATGAACATATGAATGATGTTTTGAAGCCAGTGGATAATAGGGTTGTAACAGTGGATCGATTTGTATTGATGCCTGATGGTCCCTGATTTCTGATGCCTCCATGCACTGCCAGAGTGTATAGCAGTATATGTTTAATAGGACGATCTTGTACACTCCTCCATTTGGAAAATTATAATCCCTGAAAACCCAAATTATTTGCATATTAATGCTAAGAATGGGTAATTAGTAAGCACTATAAATTGTCCAGTATCTACTATTAACCTGATCTGTGTCGTTAGCAGGTTTAGCTTAACTCACTTGAACGTTCACATGTTGGCATGGAAAAAAGGTTGTTTTGCCAGTGTGAGTCTGATGGCGGTATACAGCCATATAAATGTTTCCATGGTGGTTCTCGCAGTTATCCTCTATGCCCTTCAGCTGTTGGCATGTTGATATGGAAAACATTATTCTACTATTAGTTAAAAAGTAACTATTGTCATTGAGAACACACCCCATCACACACCAGTGCACCTCAATGAAATGACCTCTGCATTTACCCCATCCATATGTGCAGCAGCAGGTAGCTATCAGCAGTGCAGTGTATTGGGATGGTAACTTGATTAAGGATACCTCAGTGGCACTTGGGCAACCTGCATCCCTCTGATCACATGGGCAGGTCTCTAACCACTAGGCCAACACTGCCCATGAATTATGTGTCTCGTGTACGTGTTTGCTATGGCAAGTTCTCATACCTGTCAAACTGCAGCAGCAACAGCACTGGCACTGCCTCAGTGGAAAAGAGCTGTATGAGGCATCAAAGGCGGATAGAGATTTGAAGTGTCTGTAACCTCTCTGTACCCGAATGAAGTGGGAAACAGGTACAGCGTACAAGATTGTTTTGACATCTGAAAATGCACAGGCCTTGGGTTTTTGGAGCAGCTAGACTGATGCAAAATAGTGTATGGCATGAGAACAGGAAAATACCAGTAACTGTTAATTTCAAGAGATCATCTAAGCCCTTAGGAAAGTGTGTGATGGGGTGTAAGACCCCCAGAATTCCACATCTCACAAAGCTGCTGATATTTGCAGCCACCATATCATACAGCCATGTATCTAAAGATCCACTTGCCATTAGCATTTTAGTGGTAGTGTGTTAAAGTTCAAGTTCAAGTTCAAGTGGTTTATTTGTCACGTACATAGTTATACAAGTACAACATGTAGTGAAATGTATCCTGAACGTTCCTGAGACTGTGCATTTATGTAAATAAATAATAGATTAAACAGAAATTTAGAAGTAAAAGTGAAAATAGATAGGCAGGTAAAAAGGCAGGTAAAAAAAAAAGAAAACTTATAATAAATAGGTGGCTAAACTATAAACCT
>JBBPDA010000039.1:5141449-5158349 GCA_037974385.1 Arnoldichthys spilopterus | reverse complement strand
GTGCTCCAAAATCTCTATGTACTTTTCAGCATTATTGGTGCCATCACAGAAGTGCAAGTTACCTTTGCCAAGGGCACTGACACAACCCCATACCTTGACAGACCCTGGCTTTTGGACGTGTTGCTGGTAACAGTCTGGATGATACTTTTCTTCTCAGTCCAGAGCACACAGCATCCGTTTCTCTTAAAAAATACCTGAAATACTGATTCATCTGACCACAGTACATGTTTCCACTGTGTGATGGTCCATCCCAGATGCCTCCAAGCCCAGAGAAGTCAACGGCGCTTCTGGGCCTGTTAACATAGTGCTTCTTTTTGGCACAGTACTGCCAATGTCAGTGTGCTTCTGATGGCACATCAGTTTGGACACTGACAGGTACAAAAATCCTGCACTCATCACATTTCAGTCCATTTCAGCACTTACACGGAACCCAACCTTTCTGCACAAGGTAACTCCTGGATAAATGTATCAGTTCTTGTCATCAGAAGCCAATATTGGGCTGTCAGGCAGTGTTTGATCGATATTGGTCGCAGACTGCATTTTATAGCCGACCCCCAAAACCGCTGCTATTGATTCTGGAGTGTTTGTCTCTGCAGAAGGAATACAAAATGAATGTTGCTGAGTCATGTATAGACCACAGCAAGAAGACGTAGTTTTGAACAATAAGATCAATGTGAAAAGTGGCAATTTCTGCAACTGAAAGCACTCATCATTAATAACATGATAGATTTTAATTTGGTTTGTGCCATACCACATGTATAGATTACACTTCAGCCTTGAGTGGCCTTTTATCATCACTCTGATTATATGAATCAGAAATGAATAAGTAAGTAAAGCAGTGGTTTTTACATTATTCACCAAAGATCTTTTTCACTGCTGGTCCAGGAACTTTCTGCTATCAACTGCAGGTTTTTTCCTCACTGACCAAAGAACTTTTTTTGCTTTGCTTGGTGGTGTGTGTTTTGTCTACTGTCTACTGATTTGTGTGATTTTTGTGTGTGGTGTTGTGCAGCAAACTTCAAAATTCTTCTTCCTCTTCTTTTTTATCTTCTCCTTCCTCTTCTTCTCCTACTTCTTCTCCTTCCTCTTCTTCTCCTACTTCTTCTCCTCCCTCTTCTTCTCCTACTTCTTCTTATTATTATCTTCTTCTTCTTCTTCTTCTTCTTATCTTTTTCTTCTTTTTCTTTTTCTTCTTCTTCTTCTTCTTCTTATTATTATTATCTTCTTCTTCTTCTTCTTATCTTCTTCTTCTCCTTCCTCCTCCTCTTCTTCTTCTTTATCTTCTTCCTCTTTTTCTCCTACTTCGTCTCCTTTTTCTTCTTCCTCTTCTTTTCCTTTTTTAGATTCACATCAGCGATGGGAGGTAAATGTTCAAATTCTTCAGTCTCTCTAAAAGAACAAAGCATCAGAATAAGGTTTAATTTTTGCTGTTAACTTTTTTTTCGGCGGCTCCTGTTAGGGGTCACCACAGAGGATCCTCCCTTTCCACTCCTTGTCCTTTGCATCTCCCTCTTTCACACCAACCACTTGCATGTGCTCTCTCACTGCATCCATAAACCTCCTAGCCTACCTGCTGTTAGAAATGACTAAAAGCTAATTATTTTGGACTCCTGTGGATCTGTATGAACAGCACTACCAAAAGATCAAGGTTTGCTAAGATGGGGCTGATTTACCTACAGCCCAAGTTGCTGATTCACTGAGCCGGTTCATGATTCTTTGTCAAATGCGCTCTGGCATATTACATGTAATAAAACACCTCCTACATTTGTTGTCCATGTGTCCATGCTATTTCTAAGCCTGCAGTGTTTAGCTCCATTGTTCCACAGTCTGCAGTTGGTACTAGTGAAGTTCTGGTCATGTTGCAACTGATAAAAGAGCAATATTGTTGTGAACAGGGGTGGAGCAATACTGTTGTGAACTATACATTTTTACTAGTCAACAGGTCATTCAAAAAGCAGAAAATTAAGAAAAATACTGAGTGAAATGTCTTGTTAGTAGCTTGCTGAGAGTATAGATGTGCACTTTTTGTTGTATGTTAGTTTTTGCCTTAGACACAAATAAAGAGATTTATTAGTCAAATAGTCATCAACTACATGTACTGCCTCTAAAACAGGGGTCCACATAGGGGGTGCTAAGAGGGGTGTAAAAAATAACTTTTCCTTCTGTAATTTTGTATGGCTTAAGTTTCTTAGGTTATTAAATATGGTCACATCTGAAAAAGGAGTATTACAATGGTACACAGTCAAGAAAATCAGTGACCGCTATAAGGGAAGCTAGCAAAATGGACAAGGTTTTTTTATATTTAGGCTCGATTTGTTTTTATAAAAAATGGTACATTGACATTTCTAGATTAATGAAATAAAAGGGAAAAAGACAAAGTCTTTGAATTTATTACTGGTGAGATTTTAGGTTTTATCGGGTCTTTTTATTGATGGCTTGAATTATTCGAGAAGCAATTTTGCTTTGCATAACTCCTCCAAAACAGGAAATTCAAAAATGCATTATCAAATCAATGACGGGAACAGACAAACCTGGCGTGTTGGCGAGCTAGGTGTACATGTGGTGTATTGTATCTCTCAGTTTATTACATTTGAACACCTGTAGGTGTGATGTGAAGCCCAGAAATCTGGCTAATGGTTACAAAGACCATACCAAGAGTCATGTCAATGTCAGAATGTGAAATTGAAGTAAGTGGGGTTTTCAATGCAGGCCCTTGAAAGCAAACAAGCTACAAAAGGAATAGATCATATTGTATACCATTCTCTAAGATAGGTGGGGTTTGTGGGGGTTGGGGGGCACATTTTATGTTGGAAATGAAAAACCTGCAGCAAAAGCAACAATTTTGAGATAAAATATAAAATGCTGGCCTGCAAAAGCACGCATCTCTCTCTCTGTCTGGAGAAGTTGGGTAGTTTATACTGAGCTCCCTTGCGGCTTGTTATGAATGAAGTGTCAGGCCTGTCAGCACAGAGATTTCCAGCTTACAGGCGAGGGTGAATTTAAAGTGATCTTTCAGGATATTTATGAAAAATGTACTTTGTATCCTCAACGTGATGGGAGCACCTTTTTCTTCTGCAGGATTTATGATGTTACACCTTAAAAAGTCTCCTCTGCCACCACCCCTTCCTTTTGTTAGCATTCTGTTGTTCTACCCATGGCAAAATGAAATGACAAATCCATCCAGGAAAATGTTTATTCTTTCTGTATGTTCTGCAAACCCCATGCACTAACAGTGTGAATTGTGCTTTCAGTCTGACATACTTTGGGGGCATGTGAGCGAGCAGACATGAGTATATTTCCCTGGATCTGTGCTTTCTAACTATACAGGCTGTGATACTCTTTTGTGTGTTTCCATTATTGTCGTGAATCATTTTTACACTCTGACCACCCTGGTCCCTAATGCACGCGTATGCTCCGAGGCAACGCTCCCTGGCATAATGAACTGGAGGCAGGATGCATGTGGAGAATGTTATTATGGGGGCTAATCCAAAATATGTCGTTGTTATATGCCGCAGAGGTCAAGAATAAGCAATGTTAACAAAGACACGGTCGGGCTCATTAGCCCCAAAAACAGTAAAAAAAAATATATCAGAAACAGAAAAGAATACAGAGAACAAGCAGCTCAGAGATTTCGTAACGCAGAAAACAAATGCAATTTTTAAAAAATAAAAATGGTTACCAATTTGTAAGTGGAAGGTATATGTCACTATTGGCAAAAAACCTCCCATAATAAAAGGGATTTTTATTACCAGCCATTCCAGGCCATTTCTATTGTCCCATTTGTCATAAAATGTTAACATATTAACAAAATATAAAGGGCAGCTGGCATTTAAAAAAAATATGGCATTATACATCACTGCTGTTGAAACAAAACCTTATCCTTATATCCCTTTACACAAACACACACACACACACACACACACACACAGACACACACACACACACACACACACACACATATATACTGTACATATATATATATATATATATACATTCTGCACACATTAAAAAATCCTGGCTGCGGAGGAAGAGGGGACGGGTACTTGACTGGCCTGCCTGCCGTCCCGACCTCTCTATAATAGAGAATGTGTGTCGCATTATGCGCCTCACAATGAAGACCCTGTACTGTTGCCCACCTTAAGACTTGTTTGCAGGAAGAATGGGACAAAAATACACCTGAAGCACTAAACTTCTTTTAAGTGTTGTGAAAAGTAATGGCAACATTACAAAGTGGTAAATGCTTTACTGTCCAAACGTTTTTTGCAATGTGTTGCAGGTCTGAATGACAGAAATTCCTCCAGATTTCTTAAATTTTTTAATTATGTTATGCACTATTGAAGGTGAAATATCCAAATCTTTCTTTGAGGAACATTGTTTTTTAAACATTTCAATCATTTTCTCATGTATTTGTTGGCAAACTGGCGATCTTTGCTCCTAAAGGACTAGACCTTTCTTGGATGCTGCTTTTGTACCAAATCATAATTACAATCACCTGTTGACATCACCTGTTTCAAATCACATCATTATTTAACCAGTTTACCTCATCACTAGCCCTAAATTGCTCCTGTCCCAACTTTATTTGGAATGTGTTGCAGGTCTAAATGACAGGAGAGGAAATTGACCAGACAAACCTTGACATATTTTCTGTTCATATTGTCTGCAATGAAATACAAGTCAAAGTAAATTTAGAAATCACTACTTTTTTGTTTAATTTGCTTTTTTCATACTGTTCCAACTTTTTCTGATTTGGGGTTGTGTATATATATATATATAGCATATATAGGTGATTGAAAGTTTGTGACCACTTTAGTTTCTATATATCTGCATCAATATGACTTAACCATTATCAGAATTTTACTCTAATCTTAAAAGCAGAAACAATAAACTCATTGAAACAAATCAGACAAAAATATTGTATGTGGCTGTTTATTTATTGAGAAAAAAAGTATTATATATTTCATATCTGTGAGTAAAAAATGTTATTGAACCTTTGCTTTCAGTATGCTGCACAGCACTAACTGCAACTGAATGGTAACTGTTGGTCAGTCTTCAAATCCTTCCTGCCCACTTCTCCCTACAGAACAACTCTGGAATATTGGTGGATTTGCTCACTTGAACTGCTCGCTTCAGCTCCTTTTGCAACATGTCTATTGGCTTAAGGTCAGCATTTTTATTTGGTCTTTCAAAAAAGTTTCCTTTAACTTTTCTTTGGTAGAATGCCCTGTGTGCTTAGGGTTGTTGTTTTGCTACATTTCTTACTTCCTCTTGAGATTCAGATTAGGCACAGATGTTCTCACATTTTCTTTTAGATTTCGCTAGTATATTTCAGAAGTTTCTGTTTGGCCCAGCCACAGCATAACTGGTTCAAACCATGATACAGTCACCACCATGTTTCATGATTGGGATAATGTCCTTATGCTGGAATGCAGTGCTGCCCTTCCTCCAAATATTATGCTTCTCATTTAACCAAAGTTCTATTTTGGTCTCATCTGACTACAGAACATTTTTCACATATTTTCCTGTCTTGTCTGCATGGTTTTTACTGAAATTGACCAGCAATGTTCTTTTTAGAGAGCAGTGGCTTTTCTTTGCAAACCCTCTGTGGACACCATTTTTGTTCTGTGTTCTGCTGATAATGGACTCATGGACATTAGCCAATGTCAGAGAAGCTTATAGTTACTTAGAATCCTGAGTTGCTTTGTGACTTTGCAGATCTTTGTTGTTTTGTTGGTCAAGCACTCCTACATATATTGAATTGGTTAAATAGATGAGTGTATTTAAGGGCCCTGTAGTAAGTCTAGTGATAAAATTTCCTGCATGCATTGGATTGCTTTCCAGCCAGAAGAAAAACATCCATCCATCCATCCATTTTCCAACCGCTTCTTCTGTTTCCAGGTGACGGGGAAGCTGGAGCCAATCCCAGCTGACTGCGGGCCTAAGGCGGGGTACACCCAGGACAGGAGGCCAACCCATCGCAGCAGAAGAAAAACAAATGACAAAATGCTCAAAGGTATTTAAATACATATTTAAAATACATTTTATATAAATACTACTCATCTCTGAACTGTTGTGTAAAACCCCATACAAACTATAAACTTCATGTTTAATAATATATAAATATTACATGTGATGATATAAGGAGTCCAAATGCATTTAGAATAGAGAAGCAGACATGGATGTTCATTAGTAATCAGTTCTGGGGTGAAGCTGGAGAACAGAATGGCCAAACAAGACAGAAAAATCTAATGTAGAGGAGAGGGACTCTTATACCTGGACTGCAGGGAGGTGTTTGTCAGGAAGCTGACAAAAAGGGTTAGCGCTTCTTTGCCTGCTAGCTTTGTTTAGACCTGTTGGGCGTAAAGGGAGATGAGGCTGGAGGGAAGAGAATATAAACTTGCTGGATGAACTGTGACAAGCAGAAGGGGATGAAAGCTCAGCCTGGGGTGGTGGACCAAAGGTTGATGTAAACTCTCCACCACAGCAAGACAGGTTCACCTGCTCCAGGATCTTGGGGTTAAAGGTTCTCGATAGAGAATCTTCTGAAGGAAGGGACTTCACCTAGTATAGGCTATGGGTAAATGTCAGCACCTAAAGCTCTGTGATCAGAACTCTTTTCCATCAAATCAAATATCACGTTTGATGTTCTATTGTCTGAGCTGAGGAAATGTGTTCTTTGAACGGTGACTAGTGAAAGCGGTAGTTTGATGACCCCTTACTTTAAAAGCAGTTCATCTGCTTATGCCTTGTTTAAACTGCATTATTTTGTGGCTGTTTTTGAGACAGACGTAGTCATTCCAAAAGATGGTGTAGTCTGTGACTTCTGTTGCTGCTATGTTCATCCTACACAAGTGTTTGACTTGATTGGGAGTCTTTAGGTTGTGAAGTGTGGACAGTACAGCATTCAGACCACTTTCTGAATCGTGTAGTGTAAACAAGGCATAAGACATATTTGATGTGTGCAGTTTGTCTCTTTGATTTTACACAAAACATTAACAAACACAATTCAGTGGCTGCTGCCCCTGTTTAAAGCTGTTAAGTATAATTTTGTCCACTTTTATACATTATTATATTTCATTCAACAGAAACCACATCTCTTTGAGATTATTCTTCAGCTTGATGGGGTTTGAAACAAGTGTGTGAAGATTTAGGAGTGTTTATTCATTCAGCATCCAAACTGCGTACTCATTTCAGGTCACGGGGAGCCGGAGCTGATCTCAGCTGACTATGGGCCCAACACAGGGTACACCCAGAACAGAAGACCGACCCATCAGAGGGGTGGCACAGAGACAGACAACCATTCACACACACACACACACACACACACACACTCACACCTATGGGCACCACAAGCATTTGGACAGTGGGAGAAAACTTGAGCACTTAGAAAAGAAGGAGCAAACTCTGTACCTTTGGCTGAAATGGGGTTTGAACCCAAAAGATGGGAACCACTGCACCACCATGCTCCCTTAGGCATGTTTCCACATTGCTAATTGTTGAAGTATAAGCCTCCATTACTTGACTACATTTGCCTCATAGCTCTTGTGCAAAACTACAGAAGCCATTTTTAGAAACCAAAGAGATCCTGGTTGAAAAACCACTTTCGTGGTAAAAAGAAACTGTAAAACTGCCAGATTATGACTTAGGTACATTATTTTTATATATATATATATATATATATATATAAACATCAAAATATAAACAAAAAAAAATTCACTTTCACTGGTGAGATGATAACTGTTTAATCTCTTTCATTTCAGACAGATAATGCCAACATATTGTTGCTGTCCAAGAAAAACTCATAAAGTGAAGTGAACATAACGCTTTGTCATTGTGAACAAACTCAAGCACTACAATGAAATGTGACCTCTGCATTTAACCCATCACACATGCACACGTGGAGCAGTGGGCAGCTATCAGGAGAAAGTGTTTTTAAAGCATTTCTATTGGTCTGTTCATCATAAAAGCTTAAACAGAGTAAAGGCTAGATGGTGAGTTGATGTAGAAAAATAAAAATCAAAAAAAGAAAATTGACATACGTGGTTTTCTCTGGACACTTGTGATATGGAAGAATCAGTCGGTATTTAACAGTTCATTGTCACGGTACAAGTTTCAAGAAAATCTATTTGCCGCCAAGTCCTTCATTCAATCTCAAGTTTAATTAAGTGTTGCCATAACCTTCCTGCAGTGATCAGATAGTCATCAGTTCATTGTACCAGTGCTAACAGTGCTGTAGTTTAAAATGCAAGGTGACAGTTAACTCAACATAACGACTTGGAGTTGGAAGTACTTTGCATTCAGAATTACAAACACACATGCTCATGTGCAAGCGTACTCTCTTGAGTCCAACTGAGCACTTCAAGCTCCTGTCCAGGTCTGAAATACTCAACTGTAAATAATTTGGCAACGAATGCTTGTCTCCAAAGGAACCTGTCCAGAGAAAATGCAGCGGATGATAGGTCCCCAGCAATATTACACAAGCTGTTGTTTTCCATTTCAAGGACATGGAAATCATTACCTGCTTCTTGCGCAAAATCTCTGATATGTTGTTTTCAAACACTCCAGAAGGTGATTGGCAGCCTGAATTGCTCGCTGAAAGCACGCTCCAGAATGTTACACTGTCAAGGGCACTCCACAGCTACTAAAAGAGAGGCCTTGTGGCCTAGGGAATCGTGCGACTTCAGTTCCAAATGACTTTCAGGTGCCTCTGGGTTTCTGCGCGTTGTGGCCAGCTGTGGAGCATGATTCACAGGAGAAATTCCCAGAGGCCAGACTTCTTTCTGTCCTTCAATTTCAACCCAAGCTGCACGAAGCCTCAGAACCTTCTTGAAAGGGCTAAAGCATAATGGGGGGAGGCGGCAGTGGCATGGTGGTTCAAAGCTTGGATGATGCCTCATGCTTATTCATTTGTTCCACCAATGTGAAACGTCAGACATGTTTTGAAGTATTTTATCACCCTCCTATTTGTGTCTAGCTGTCCACAGTCGCACTGCACTGCCTTGTATTCTGCAGACCACAAAACATTATATTACTATCCGAACAGGCATGCTGTCGAGGTGTGTGGTGTCATCATGCTTAGATCTATAAACTCTCTAGAGTCTTCAGAAAAGGGTAGGTGAGCATGCCAAGAGATTGAAAAAGATCTCTAAATTATTTTAAATGAATAATTTCACTTTAAGGGAAATCATAGCCAATTTGTTCAGGACTGGGTGCCCTAGTAAATTCAGCATGAAAGCAAACTGTTTGATGCAAAAATAAATTTCCAAGAACCTTAAAATTAAAATATTAGCAAAAAACTCTTACAACTGTTCACGTTAAAGGGCATATGTCTACAATCAGACATACTGTAGGCCTACATATATTGTAAAAGCCAGCATTGGGAGCAAAATTAATGACTGCATCTACAGCTTTAGCTTTTTTCCATGCACTGGCATCACATTTCTAGAAGAAGCTAGGAAAAACATGCTGACAGCAAATTGGTGGGCATGAATCATTGTGCAGCCTGCAGATGGGGTAGGGGGGCAGTCTTGAGATTCTCTTGGATCGACGTGTGTGCAGATTAATGAGGTGTTCTTTTGCGCGTTTTAACCTTGCACTCTGTCCTAGCACCAAGAGCCAGTTAATTAACCATGTTCCATATCAAGTGCTTCATGTGGTGTGACCAAAGAGCGTATCTCAAATACCTTGGGGAGCATGAGGTCAGTGCTCCTCATTTGTTGTTCAGGTTTGTGGGATGCAGTAAACACTTTGGCATGAAATGTGTCATAGAAAACACGAAGCAGCAAATATTTCTTCTTCTTCTGTTTATTGGTCTGCTTCTATTCTTCATTCTTTTTCCTCATTCTTCGTCTTCTGCTTCTTCTTCCACTCTTTTTCTATTCTGCTTGTTGTTCTTTTTTCCTTCTTCTACTCTGCTGCATCATCATCTTCTTCCATTCTTCTTCTTCTTCTGTTATTCTTCTTCTTCTTCCACTCTTCTTCTTCTGTTCTGGTTCTTGTTCTTCTTTTCTTATTCTTTTCATCCTTCTTCTGCTGCATCGTCATCTTCTTCCATTCCTTTCCCTTCTCCTCCTTCTCCTGCTTCTATTCTGTTGCAACATCTTTTTCTTCCTTTTTTCCTCTTCCTCATTTTCCTTATCTTCTACTCTTCGTATTTTTCTTCTTCTCCTACTCCCATCACCAGCTCTATGCTTCTCTATTGTGTGTATAACAACATTGTCTCTGAGCAACGCCATTCCAGCTTAATCATTCTGTGCAACACCTGCCATCTCACACTCAATTTGCCCTCTCGAGATCCTGGCGTAGAGTGATTCGGCAGATGCACCTCTGTGCGAGACACGGTTCATTGGAACAGCACTTTCTGTTTAAAGCAATGGCTGTGAGGATATTGGTGCACATTGACAGAGGCTTTAGCTAGATCCATTGGCTTGTGTGCTTTGGGTATGAATAGTCAGTCCTGTGGGTATTTTCAGAATCATTAAGAAAGAGAATGAGAGCTGAGTTAAAATACACGAAGGAGAATACCCTGGGTGAAGTGTTGCGGTTGATGAATCAGAAAAGGAGTCTCTACTGTCTGCTGATTTCATTTACAAATGATTTACTCTGATAGGCCGACCATATGGAGCTCAAATGAGTTTCACTGGATGTCAGAAAGACAGTATAATTAATTTAGACCAGCATTTTTGTACTGAGAGCTCAATTTACTCTGCCATTGATTTTTGTTTTCTCATGCACAGCACCTTCCCCATTGTTCTGGACTATACATGACTATGATGCTGCCCGGTCCTCTGGGCTCTTGAGGTACAACATATAATAAGCTAAGGAATTTGCTTTGTGGACTTAATGGCATAGGAAATTGAGAGAACAGCGCAGCAGAAAGCTCTACAGCCTTTAATATGTTTGTTTTACTTGAAATATACATATTTGATAATGATAATGCTTTCATCAGCCTGAGGCTCTGAAACGTTTTTACACCTGAACGTCTCGAACAAACTCTGAACCAAGGTTCATGTTACTGTTACACTGTAACATTGTACATTTGGCCAGTTTCTTTTTTTCTTCCATTGTTTCTTCTGTTTGGGTTATGATAGCCTGCCTCAGTTTCCAGTACTTGGTCTGAACCATCCAAGAAAGTGTTCTAACACTGCAAACGATTTGATCAGCTAATTTGTCATACCAAAATTTGGTTCTTTTGTCTGAGGCACCTTTCACGAATGTTTGAAGGTCTCGGATTAAACAAAGTAGGTCTCACACTTAGTGAGACTGGGATATAAAGAGAGCACCCAACTACTACAAGTAACTTTATACTACGCAAAATAATTTAATACATGTTACTGTTTTTTTTTTTTTTGTTAGGAAAAAGAGCAGAAAACATATTTAATAAAACAACTACACAGAAGCATTGACTAAATATATATATTTATAATATTTATTGTGTCCACCCTTTGCCTTTAGTACAGCTTTCAGTCTTTTTGAGAGACTTTGTTTTCAGTTTTTCTGCAGAAATCTACAGGGGATCATTTTCCATGCCTCTTGTAAAACTCCTCCAAAGGTCACTCTTAGAAGCTGGTTGCATTTTCTGCTTCTTTTTCTCCGTAAGGCTTCTTGAACACCTACACATCCTTTCACACCCACAGTGATGAGCTGTCTTTTCGCAGTGGATGGATGGACAGAAATGTCTGTGAATTTTTCCAGATCTGAAGCAGGAGTGGAGACTGATTTTCTTCTCACTCTCAAAGATGAAATCTTAAAATGCTGTTGATCTGATAGTGATAGTTTGAGTCTGATAGTTTTGGTGCTCTTCTAGGTCTTGCAAGATTGTTATCCTAATTTCTTGATTAATCTTCTTTTATCTAATAGTGTCAGTTAGTGTAACACTGTCTTGGTCTTGTTCCTGTCTTTGCCCTGCCCCTGATTGTCTCCGCCCTTCCCAGGTGTTCAGTGTTACATGTCTCGTTATATACCTGTGTCATACCTGAGTCTAGCGTCGGTTCTCTGTTGTACCCAACCCTGTTGTTTTCACTCCTGTTGTATTTCTGTAGTTGTTAACTGTTGTTTTTGTACTTTGTTACCGTTACTATTGTATCCCCTGTGTTTATTGTTTATTGGAATAAATGCCTTTACGAACTTGCGCTTACTTCCTACCAAAAACCCAACAAACGTGACAGTAAGAGATTTGGGTGCAGCCAGTGTTGTCAACTTAGTGACTTTGTCGCTATTTCCAATTACTTTTTTTCAAAAAGCGCCTAGTGACAAATCTAGCAACATTTTTGACAAGCCTTAGCTACTTTCTGTACAACTTTGTGGTCAGTATTCCCTGCAGATCAGACCTGAGCATACAACAAACCACATCCGTATTGGGTATTGAGGTGAAATCTAAGACTGAGGATGATTTTTTTTTTTTTTTTTGGCAGAGCGCCAATGCGGCGTGATGATGTCATTTATATGCAAATTAGCATGTGTCGTTATCTAGCGACTTTCTGTGTAAACTTCAGCTACTTTCTGTAGGTGTCACGATAATGGGGTGTTTGAAAGCAAATGCAGGCTTGATGATTTTAGGTGTTTTAATTTAAACTAAATGACAAACACTATGAAACAAACTAAGAAACAAACGAGACTTAGGGAAAACATGATGAAGCTGAGTGCTAACATAAAACAAGACTAAGGTACTAACGACAAGGCAAAGGTATTCATGACAAGACTATGGCAGGACGACAAACGACAAATAACCGATGAAGACTGAAGGAGACACAGGAGACTAAATACAGCACACAAACAAAGAACACCTGACACAGGGAGGAGATAAGAAACGAGGGACAGGTGACCAGGATGGAGACAAGGCATGGCAAACAGACACAAGACAGGGAGCACACGGAGAAACCAAAACAAAACAAGGACAGGGACACGTCTAAAGAAAATATAGCAGAACCTGAAGGACAAGACGAAACCTCACAGTAGGAGATAGTTGGCAACACTGGGTGCAGCTTTTGTTGGGAAGGGACAATTGTTACTAGTTGAAACTAGATTTTAAAGATGGAAGACTGAAAAAAAAATCTTAATTAGTTTTCAGTTTTACAACAAATAGAAGATATATACACTTTAAAGTTTTGGCCGTTCATCTCAACTAAGCTAATGTGTGATATAGTAAACAATAGTTTGTTTGAATGCAGACAAGGTTTTCCCATACATCTTTTAACCACATATGTACTTTTATGCTGCATGTAGCCTTAGGCAGTCACCCACTTGGTCTGATCATTTTTGTTACGCATGCCTTTCTAGAAAGCTTCATGTACCAGAAGAATCCCTCACTGTACTGAACTTCAAATTACATAAAACTGAAAGTTTGCCATCTCAATTTTAAATGCTTCTGTGAATTCATAGTGATTTTGCACCCTTGGTGTGAATTTAGAACCATATCAACATGAAGGAGAATGATGTGAAATTCGCCACACTCAAAGTATACCATTACAAGTGACAAAGATTACAAATGACTGTCTTGCATTTAAGGCACATTTTAGTGTTAGTTGAGGGATATGTGCATTCTGTGTATAATCTTTGACTGTATTGCTTTGGGGCAGCATGGACAGCGTTTTTTGCCTCAAAGCAAGGTCTTTGGTTTGATTCCTGGGTCGGCCACGGGTGCCTTTCTGTGTGGAGTTTTCAAAACATAAGCAGTTTGGAGAAGGAATGTCTTGCTTTGGCACGATTGCAGATCGAAACATGTTTCCAGATATCGTCACAGTCTTCATCATTGATTGTAGCAAGGAGGAGTTAAAGTGGAAGTAGGTGCACAGAGAAGAGACAAAATAAATACTGAAAAACTTGATATTATACTTAATGTTGGAGGTTTTTATACGTTGTTTGGTTAAATATAATATAATTATAAATGCTTTTTTTTCAATGCTGCAAAAAAGGTTTCCATTTTAGTCCTTCACATTGACTTCTCGCATCTTCTCGCAAGTTCTGCCATTCTATTTTCAACCAAAAGAATCCCAATGCTGATAGATGCTGGATGAGCTAAGCGACTTGAAGGAACTCAGGAGCTTTTTTTGACCTGGTACTTTTGTACTTATACTAAAGTTGGGATTTGCTGGGCTGATTCTACTTCTACTTGAGGCATTTTCTTCACTCAAGTAACAGCACTTCTATTTGAGTGTGGTTTTAGGCCATTTTACCCATCTGTGCTCTTGCAACCACCTGGATTCTACAAACTCTCTAGCTGCTGATGCACACCGCTAATGTTTAATTCACTGACAGGTAATTATCAGCAGTTATATTTGCCCTGTATGTGTGATTGGCAGACATCTTCATTTGTAGCAGCACAACACACGAATATGTAGACATGTGCAATTATTATTCTAAGCAAGGAGCTTTATGATTGATTAATCCGTGAAGTCTAGCCTTTTTCTTCTCTGTCGTCCATCATCTCAGAGCAGAATGTCATCATCTAACATTTCCACCCAAGTGTGGATGCAGTATGGTAAAGCAGTGGCTGGTGAAATGAGCCTAGTGATAGACGACAGGCCGTGCTCGGCCTCCGGAACAATGCAGCAGCGTGACAAATCCCGAACACTGTAATATTCAGGCTCATTGCTCTGACTGCTCTGTGGAAAGACACTGGCGTCCAAAGTAACTCAGTCAATAAGCTGAACTTGTCTTCGCTTCAGCGCAGAAATTTTGTTCAATGCTTAGACACGGTATTGATAACTTGATTTAAGAAAGCTGTCAATCTTTAGTTCACTTTTTTGAGTAAACTTACATATGAATAAGAATTTATTTTACACCTCAGTGGCCTTTTGTTGTTACTCTGACTAAACACAGCAATAATAAGCCCTTGGCGATGCAATTGTGAATGTGTGTTCATGCTCACTTAGAAACGAATGCAGAGCATCCAACAATAATTTTAAGACCTGGTAATTCATTTTTGTTCTTTGTGGGGGACACAAGTCTAAGATCTCTACTTTGACCACCATTTATGCATTCTATTTGAGTCCTGTTGCCCGGTCAAGTGGACATCCTGGGCCACACATGTCACACGTGATGTGTCTAACAGAGAACATAGATTTTCTTTCTAAAATGGCAGGCAATGCATCTTCCCTTCCCTTTTGAAAATGTTTTACACCCAATTTCTGGAAAAGCTGGAACATGCAAAAATATGACATTGCAGCGGTTCTTTGGTGAGATGCAAGAAAAACTAGAAGAATTTGTGATTTGTTCATTCTCCTAAACCTTTCTTAAACCGACAAAAGCACAAGAAATTATTCATGTTTTAACCAAAACAATTTTTACATTTTTTATAATTATAAAACATAATCAAGTTTTTCCAACAAAACATTAAGAATCATTTCTTTGTGCTTTTATTGGTTAAATAAAGATGAAGAGAATTTATGAAATGGGGTTTGTATTGTATGTTTCTGTTGCTAATTATCTTACATTGTTAACAGTTTGGTAAAATTTCAGAAATGTACAATAATGTTTACCTTTTCAAAATACAACTTCTGTTCAAAATACTTTGTAGTGAACAGCAGTTTTTAATGTTAACAGTTTTTTAACCAATTTCCATATTCAGGAGGCAGAAGGCTTGGTGAGGCAGAACGGATTTTACTTGTGACTTGTGAAATGGTAGTCAGACTTAGAGCTGTCAGCAGATGAGGTGGAGGAGGGAGAGACAGTTGAGCAAGAATGTGAAAGCTCAGAGGAGGACTTAGCAGCTTCTGATGAGCCTGAGAAGGGACAAAGTGATGACACCAATGTTCATTATTTCACTATACGAGTTCTCAAGCCTGAAGCATGTCGATTTTTGTGAGTATTGCATAAGCTTACGTTACTGCAGTTTAAACCTCAACAACAAGGAGGAAGCTGGTAAAATGCCAAAAGAAAACAATCTGTTGTCAGAGTTGATTTGCTCAGCGATTCTGACATGTTTACTCAGTGCTAGACCAAACTGACTGTTAACATTACAGAGAAATAAAACAGACTCAACTTCAACTGGAATCAACATGGATTTTTATTTCATACACATACGTGTATTATATACATACATATCACATCAATCTCAGCACATCTTATTGTCCATTTTACAGGACCTGCATTTTCCCATGAAGTTTTCCAGTGACCAAAAAAGTAATATAATAATATTTACTCCTACGGTTGATACTTTATATTTTATGTATCTCAACACAATCAAATGTGTTGAGTTTCTACAGATGAGCTGGCCAGTGGGACTTCAAGCAGGCCAAAGGTAATTTTGGCGGATCATAAGGTCGGTGCTGGGTGTGTAGGTGGTGCGTTGTGATAGTAATTAAATGCAACAGAGAGACAGAGGAAGTGAAGGGACAGGCAATGCATATGCCCATGTGAGGAAGAGAGATGAAGTCAAAGCTGTCCTCAGTAATATGTTAGGGAATATAAATAGTTATATAACTGTTATGAATCTTGCATTGACCACCAGAGTGTAACATGGCAGGGCTGGTCAACTTATTTTCTTAACTACAATTGATCAGCTAGCTAACAGGCTAAATCATTAATATACAATAATAAATGCTCTGAATTAAAGTACTTACTATGATTCACTGTAAAGGGCAATATACAGTCCCCATGTCTAGGAATGTTGCACTATCCAGAGCTTGGTGACGGGCTGCATGGGAACAGCACTGCCCACAAAAAACCTGCAGAGAGTGGTGGAAACTGCAGAACACGTCACCGGTAACAGTCTCCCTGCCATTCAGGGCATCTTCCACCAGCGGTGCCTGTGAAAAGTACACGCAGACCAGTTCTCCCTGTTACTGTCTGGCAGACGCTACTCATAACCTACCACCACACACTATCATCAGGCTACTGAACTCATAACCTACCACCACACACTGCCATCAGGCTTCTGAACTCATAACCTACCACCACACAC
>JBBPDA010000039.1:5123195-5141349 GCA_037974385.1 Arnoldichthys spilopterus | reverse complement strand
TTAAATGCAGAGGTTGCATTTTGTTGTGGTGCTTGAGTGTGTTCACAATGACAAATAGTCACTTTCACTTCACTTCAATGTTCATTTAATTAAAACCCCTAAGTAAAAACCTTAAAGCTTGCAATTGCTTCCAAACAACCAAGACTCATTACAGAATCATTACAGAAGACTGGACCTCACTATGAAAGGAGCAAGCACAGTAAGTTGGTTCAAGTTGGGTACAAGGAGATTGGAGAAATGGCTATGCCAAGGAGGGGACTAAGCTGAGGAGTCCAGCATCCTCCACGACCTACAAGTTTTCTTGAGGATTTAGGAGGGGAAGGAGCAGAAGGACCTGGAGGGGTTAATGGAGCTAGTGAAACTGCACATGACGGAGGGAAGGGAACCCTTCGGGAGAGGAGAATTTCTTGGGGGTGGGGGGGTGGGGGGCTGTAGAGCTTGGAGCTGGCTTGGGCTTGGGAGAACAGCTCTGAGAAAGAGCTTAACCTCCCTCCTAAGGCTGCTGGCAGCGGTTTGGAAAGTCCAATGCCCAAAAGGCGCAGAGGCAGATGCCATGGTAAGCCACCAGCCAAAGGATCTCCCAAGGCAGCTCCGTTGCTCAACAGTTCAGCATCCGAGCTCCCCATTCTACTGGCACTCGAGCTTTCCAGCATGTTGCTTCGCAAGCCGCGGCACCCATCGAGGAGTGAGCCCCGTGAGCAACTACACCCGTCAAGGAGCGAGCCACGTGAGCACCAATACCGAGCCTCAGTCTCAGCCCAGAGTATCGGATGTTGCTTTATGGGAGCTTCGGTCATCTTTGATGCAAGCCCAGCAGGAAAGCTCCGCCCCCACGTTGAAGCACGCAGTGAGGAACAGCTCCACCTAGACTGAAGTTGCTGCACTAGACACGGGAGAGCTCCGCCCTGCTAACGCCGCCGAGCTCCACAGCATGAATCTTGCCTTCTTCTCGAAGCTGGTTAATATTTTTGGAGTTATGTACACCGCAGAGTCTACACTACATGTGGTGCCTGTTTCATTACTTTTCTCCTGCTTCTCCTGTTTAGTCAGGTTTAGTTCTTCCACAGTCTGTGGCAGTTCAAGCTTGTTTGGCATCCTAAACAAACTACATCAGTGCCACATCAGTGCTTGTATATATACATTAAAGATCAAAAGTTTTACAACACCCTGTTTTTCCTTTTTTTTTACTTGTAATTTAATTTAAACTTAGTTTAGTTTAGTTATGGTGAATAACTAAGCAATAAACACCTGGTGAACCTTCAGCTTTCCTGCATCAATGAAAGTAAAGGAAGCCTTAAAGATTAATACAAATTATTTCTAAAGGAACCCAAACCTCTGCTGATGACCTACAAACCCCTTTGTGTGAAGCAGAGCTGGAACACATTGTTCCTACTCTTCTGATGCATTATTAGCACCGTACTGTTGTGCAGGAAGTAGTACTGTATATCACTATCAGAATGGGGAGGAAAAGGCAAAAAACAAAGACACACAGTAAGATAATGAGCTACAATATTGGAAGAAAACAATTCAGCAGTAAATTTTACATTTGGCAGTTTAAGCTTGCCATTTAAGTTTACCACTGTACTTGCAGTGGGGTAATATTTGATCAGGTGTATCTATACTTTGACTCAAGTAATAGGGCCCAACGATTCCCTGATGGGTGGACAAAGAAATTGTTGATCAGCATCTCCTCAAACTTTTTTTTTTTTAGGTTTCTGTGTTTGGTTAATTTACTCTGAAGCAGTGGCTCCCAAAATGGTCCTGCCCTGTTCATTTAAGTGTTTTCTCTGTTCCAAACACACCTGATTGAATTAACCAGTTAAATTCCCAAGTTGTGCAGGGCAGTGAAGGGCTCCAGGACTATTTGGGGGAAAAATAAAAGAGCACCCCACTCATGTGTACTTTTCTCCATATTTTACTGTCATTTACATTTTTTTTCAGATTATCTGGCACTTACATGGTATGCAGTAAGTTTGACCTCTACATTTCACCCATTAATGACACCAGTGTACATACAGTACACCAGGCACAGGAGCAGTAGGCAGCACATCTATGGCATCATGTAGGCAGCTAAGGGGTTAGCTAGGCACTTCAGCCATGGATGTGGGAGAGGACAAAGTGCTGCTTACTCACTCACATATTTTTTCATCCCTACAGACTTTCACCCATAAAATCATTTCATTTGTCAGAGTAGCAGAGTAACAATTGAAAATGTATTATCTAAAAGTGATAAGGAAATGCAGCTAACTGCACTAATGCATAAGGCAAGCATAATACTAATTCATGAGGTACTGTAAATGCTTACCCAAAACTAATAATTTTCCTAACAGACAAGCTAATGCATAATGTAAGCAAAATGCTAATTTGTCAGGCCACTCCGCTGCAACACTGTTCATTTTACTGTTTTGCTTTTGCTTTACAGAGTAAAGTCAACACTATCTGCAGTGTATGTAATTGCCACTAATCTTTTAGCATTTTAGGTCAGGCTCTCTGGAATTGGATAATAAGACTCCTACTTTAGCATTAGACCTGGATTTAATGCCTCTTTTAGCACAACGCTGGAGGGATTGAACCACAGAACTGTTTATTCCTGCCGAGACGATTTCTGCCCCTGACACAGCCTTAACTGAGTGAGACATTCCCCAACCCTCAGAGCAAATGTTCACACTCTCATCATCCATACAAACAGATGCCCTACTGCAGCAGAGACAGGACAATAGTTGTATGTGTATACACAGTGTAAGTGTACCACTGCTAAAATACATTAGGTCTTTCACTTATGTTTGAGGTAGAGCTTTCATCAGGCCTACAATTCTGGTCTCAATCAAGAATTCTAGTTTCTTCCTTCAGCTCAGGGAGTTTTTCCTTGCTTCTGTTGCCTTGCTTGCTCATTACGGGCTCTTACCCAGACTTTGTAAAGCGGCTTTGGGACAACATCTGTTGTAAAAAACGCTATATAAATAAAACTGCATTGAATAGAATTGTATTGAACTTTGATGACAGAGCCCTCTGTCTACTTGTATGTGGTAACTATACCAACTATCGGCCATCACTTGTGGCAGTGAGAAAGCATCTAGAATAAAAACCTTTGAGGGTGTGCAGTTCACAGGGGAGCTTCCCTCTCTGCCTAATCTGGACCATTTCTATTGGTCAGTTCTTTATGAAATTTTGACATAATGTAAACAACAGCCAGGATTTTCAGGTGATGTCTAAAATAAAATAAAAAAAAACATAAAGGGAGTTTTATTTTGACATCAAAAACTTGTAATAGCGCTGGGTAGAGCTCTGCCTCACATTTAGTTTCAGGCTGACCCTTCCCTGTCACTGGAGAGCAACATCTCCTGGGCTTGTGCTCATGCTTCCTGTGCTAATCTTACAGTGCCTAAAGCTTACTGCCTAAGTTGGCCTTCCTCGGGCCAGTTGGCCCAGCTGCGGTTGCCTGCAAATGAGCAGATATTGAGGACAGGCCTGCGCCTCCATGCCGATGGTTCCTCTTGCCTGACAGAGCTGATCTGTTGTACGCCGCAGCCTGGAGGTGCTGTCAATCACACCCTGGGTCCTCTGCGAGCATTCAACTTTCCCTGGGATTTAATAGCCCCTCTGAAAGTTTTGGCGATTTGTCACTACGCGTTTCCGGAGGACCACGTGAATGCAGACAGCTGCTTGATGGAGCCGCATTGTGTTTGGCACCGCTTAATCTTCAGAGTTGCCCAGGGAGGATAATGCGGCGTTTAGGACATGGAAAACAGTATTATCTTCAGTGTCAGCTGTGAAATGATATCCAGCCAGCTCGGCTCACTTTGTAATATAGAAGTTAGCCTAGTGATGAATAAAAATCGCAGATGGAGGCTTTTCCAGATAGCACAGGAGGTTTTTACAAAGTGGTTCCCTTGTCTGTGGTGACACCGCCTGGCATTTTAAGCATCGTTTGGCTCGTGTTTGTTTACCTGCTAGGAGTATGAATCTCTGCCTTCCTGCTAGATGCCATGACATTCAGGTTTGGGCTTGAAGAATTGCCATTGTCATTTGAGCAGAACAGATGCACAAAATAGATTTGGCCTCGCACTGTGCACTCTGGGACCCGCCTCGACAGCCTCTTCTGCTCTCATAGCTCACCACAGCGGCATTATAGCTGGCTGGGAGCCTGGCATGTCTGTCTTTTCCATACGTAGCAGAGGAAAGTAATGCCTTTTGACAGAATATGTGCAGAGCGATCAGCCCTGCTGGTGGGCTTTCTGACGCAGCGTCTCTGAAGATTCTGACTGCAGCCAGACTTAATTGTCTTCCTGATGTGTGCCGTCGCATCAGACTGACATTAAAATCTCGCCGGCCTCGTAAAAGCCTGCAGAATGAGCAATGTTCAGAAAGCGTGGGAGACAACATTCCGAGCAAACACAGGCCACTGTGTTTTGACCTGTAGAAACTGTAGTGTGGATGGATGCAGAACAGCCTATTGTGTTTTCTTGCATTTTCTTTTCTTCCCTGGGGTCCAGTCATGATGTTTGTGAAATATAGCTGAAATATAGTAAAATAATTCTTTTTTACTTGACTGGTTTCCAGCCTCCTCCATATCCTGTAGAATTTGACAGGTTGTTTCTCTTACTGTGCCTTTAAGGCTGATATATGTGTAATGTGTATGTGTGTGTGTGTGTGTGTGTGTGTGTGTGTGTTTGTGTATGTATGCTTTTCTGGTGTCACATGATGTGGGACATTCAATGGCCCCTTTTCTGCACATTTAATGCATTATGAGCTATTCCCTCTATACTGAATGGCAGTTGTAAGAAATATATATATTTTTGCAATTATGTCATTCAATGTTTTTTTTCTGCCTATGATTAAGAGAACACACCTGAAAACTTCATGCTGTCATCAGGTTTATCATATGCAAATGACTTTTTTCCCTACACTGAAATTCAAGCCCATTTAAACTGAATTTTCATCATGTGAAAGTGCTGTTTGGCTTTGCAATGACTGACTTCTTGATAGTATTGAATTGACATTTTCTCCAATGAACCACCCACTCAAATTGCCCTTTTCAGTCAAAAGTCTACATAATGCATTGGCTCATGTTGGTCTACACATCAAACAAGGCTTTCAAAGTCCTCACAAATATTCCTGGCCAATCTGAGGTAATGATTTCCTGTAGAACGTTAAATACATTAGGTGTATTAAGATTCATTGTCTCACCATATGTGCGGTAACGTTCTTAATAGAATGATGGTGGTGCTTGTGATGAGCAGGGCAGCATCGTGTGCAGACAGACAAAGCTACTACAACTGAACCAGCCAGAATAATGAGTGTAAAGAATTACAATGCAAGTGCTGCAAATAAAAGTGTTCTGGCTCACAGGGTCTATTAATTTCCCAGGACAAGGCAACAAAGTAACATTGACTCCTCCGTTATTTAACACCTCTTTTATTCCTCCTCTAGTCTTTGCACTAATGTAAACTGGGTGTCTTTGAAAAGGCCAAATTGCTGCTAACTGAGATGCGCATAAAAGAAATGAAAAAAGAAAAGACAGACTTTTCACCCGTTGCCCCGCTGCTTGTTAAAAAGGCTATGAATATATTTTCCTGACGGCTTAAGTGTTTACCTAGTACAAGGTTGGTTGCCATAAATTAATGCAATAGCACAGGAGATTGTTATGTCTTCACACAATACATTATAATTATATCTGCTATTTTAATGTACACCCCTCAAAAAGGACTGTTTTTTCTATCAGCAGAACAAAAAATCAGCATATTCTACATTTAAATGAACTGTACCAGCACATCTAAAAGAGGAATTCCACCAGCTGCTAAAACGTTCTGTATAATTAAATGGTTAAGATGTAGTAAAGTCAGTCAGAGTGGTTTGATTGAACTTGTTGAGGTTTAAAGAAATACAGTGATAGTGTTTAATGGTTCTAAACATCACATCACACAAAGCTATTACACCAAATGGTAACAAATATGGAAACAAGTTTTTAGGAGGAGTCTGGGACCCTCTAATTAATTCCCTGAAAGCCTTAAATTCTGGTGGTCCTAGAACGAGATTTTATAGCTTCGTTTGGACAGACGCACAGACAAACATTTGGCTCAAACATTGATGTGATCAGTGATGGTCAATGAAATTAAAATAGTCAGTTATTTTGTCATTATGATCATACATTATAATGAGAGTTAAAATGCACAGAAAATTCAAGTAACACTGGTTTGGAAGACTCCACATTAAGTAGGCTTAATTGGTAGCAGGTGAGGTATCGTGATTGGGTATAAAAGTGGCATCCTTTAAAAGCTCAGGCTTTGCAAGCAAGGATGGGTCATAGCTCAGTCTTTCGTGGCTAAATTTGTGAGAGAACTTGAATCAATCAAAAAAAAAAAAAAAATTTCTCAGTGCTGGTGTGTAGAGAAAAAGATTAATTAAAAAGGCTGTAAAAGATTAAGGGAATTCAGAGACATCTCAGTGCTTAAAGGGCAAGGTCGGAATTCATCGTTGAATGCGTGTGATCTTTCAGCCCTCAGGCGGCACTGCTTAAGAAACCCTCATTCTCAGAAAACCTCAGAAATCCATTGTCACCTAACAGTCTGTCACAGCCTCAAGAAATGCAACTTGAAACTGTATTATGCAAGGAGGAAACCATACATCAACTTCAGCAGAAATGCAGGCAAGTTCTTTGAACATGAGCTCATCTTAGATGGACAGATTTTGTGGAACCATGTGCTGTTCTCAGATAAGTTCACATTTCAGGTTGTTTTCAGAAAACACGGGCATCGAGTTCTAGGTACCAAAGATGAAAACAGCCCAGGTTGTTATCAGTGAAAGGTGTGCTTGACTGTCCTGCTCCCAGACCAGCTCTGTCTTCTTTATGGAGCTTCATAAAGAAGAGAAAGAGACAACAGCAATCATGGACTGTTGAGCTGTTGAAGTCCTATATCAAGCAAAAAGGGCCAACATTTCCAACTGCAAACTACTACAATTAGTCTCCTCAGTTCCAAAACAATTAAAAAGTGTAATTAAAAAGGAAAGATGATGTAACGCAATGGTAAAAACAAAATGGCTCTGTCCCAACTTTTGATCAGGTTTGTATTTATGAAATTCAATTAATTTACTTAGGAACACTTTTAAAAAAGCTTTTTTTTATTTGTGTCAGTTTAATAACATCACATCAAAGATTTTGTATTTTATTGCATTTTGGAAAATGGGGGTTGTATTGTTTTCTGTGCAAATGCAATTAAAATACCTTAAAAGTACCTCTACCTTTGTTGTTCCACCAGAACTTGATAGAGAAAGTGTATCGTTAAAAGAGAGCCATAATGAACTCTGCCTGCCTGAAACCAGGTCATAAGACCAAGACCTCCAGGGACAGAGTAATGCACTTGAGAGTGGAAAAAGCAATACCAACCGCTCAAACATGTTCTTCCCTCTGAAATAAAGAAAATGAATGGTTTGTCCTGAAATATCGATTCCTCAAAGTACTTAAAATTGTTAACATCAAGTTTGTAGGGGAATATAACAGGATTTGGGGGATTAGGTTCAGCAAAAAGAAGAAACTGTGTTTCCACAAGAGGCCGCTTTTAAGAGTTTTGCTAAAAGCGAGAACGCTTTGAGAAGAAGATAAATCTTTAATACACTGCTACTCAATTTTATTCACCCTTTCCTTGAATATTTCTCATTAGTTTTTTATTTTTTGGGCTTAATTTTTGATATATTCACACATGTTCTGCACTTATCAGATAAAATGTACAATAAAAAAGCTGAAAGTGCACATTTTCCTAAGAATATTATGAACTCATATTGAACGTATTGTCCCCAGAACAATTATTTCTGCATAATGCACCGTGGTGCAGGAGCAAAAACCAGACCTAACGCTTCGGAACACTGAACTCCAAAATGGGCCGGCGGTTCAAAGGCAGGACAGCATGAAAGAATCCTGCGACTGCAAAATGAAGTCGTTTCATTCTGCCGTGCTGATTCCCTTGTAGAAGAGTAATTTTCTGCCATTAAAGAAAAAGCGGTGAGCTGTACAGCACCGTCTAGAAAGCTCTCAAACCCACTGTAAAATCATTACCATGGAAACCAGTGGAGAGGAGCGTACCGAATAAAAGCAATCTTTTCACGGGGGGTGGTGGTGGTCTTGTTTTGTAGAATTTCATTCATAGTTCAAACACAGTGTGCACTAAGAGGCAGCAAGAGTCATCATGTTGTTTTGTTGTGTGTGTGTGTTTGTGTGTGTGTTAGATGGATACACATGCTGCCCTACTGCCTGGGTTTGTAGGAAATAGTGATGACCTACGTACTTTCATGAACAAACCTGTATCCAGTTTGTAACATTTGAGTGTTAAAACCGATTTCTTAATTTATTTGATGGAGAAAAAAAAAACAAATGTATGTTTAAAAAAAGAAAAAGCACAAGAAACATTTATCATTTTAAATATATATAGTATCCACTGATTAGCCGTAACATTAAAACCACTGTCATGAAGTGAAAAACATTAGGTCATAGTCAATTATTTCAAGTCAATTTGCATCTCAATTTTTAAAATAACAATTTTAACAAGTATTAATGTTTAGTGAAAAGTAATTTGTGATGTATAAAATAAAATAAAAAGCTAAATTGGGCTTTTCTGAACAAAAAACAAGACCTTAATAAATTCAAAATGTGTTCATTACAGTAAAGATAGAAGATAAGATAGAAACCCAAAATACACATAGAAGTATCAATTATAATAAATAAAAACAAAGATAAAAACTACACTTGATTTAGAACATATACTAACATGGTTAAAAAGTTTCATTCTAATTTTAGGTTCATTAAAAAATAATAATAAAATGCATATAAATGTATATAAGGTCCGGGTTCCTCCCACAATCCAAAGACATGTACATCAAGTGAATTGGACATGCTTACTTGCACACTTAGGTGTGACTGTTTGTGTGTTTGTGAGTGTTTTGGTAACAGCCATTTTCGGCCCTGCAATAGACCGGTGGCCTATCCAGGGTGTTTTCTCCACCTTCCACATTTTCCACTATGAACACTCAGAATGGCTCCAGTACCCCCTCAAACCCTGGCCAGCATAAACGGCCCAGAAAATGAGTGAATAGATGAATGAATGATGATAAGAGAAGTCAGGCTTTGTTTGTGCAAATTGTTTTTTCAGTCCTGCAATTGTGTTTAATTGGGTAATCATGACAATTGTATTAACTGTATTATATCTCTTCCCTTGATTCCTTTGTTTGACAGGTAAAGGTAATTAGGCTCTTGGGCCCTAAAACCGAGACACACTTGCTGTTCTAATATATGCAGAGTACATGCCACCAAGGTCAGCCTTATCTCGAGCATGCTTGTAGATACCATTTGCTTCTCTCTTGTAACTATATGTGGTGTCTTTGTTTCCTTCTTGTTCAGTCCACGAGTTACAATCCGGCTCCCCCGTTGATGTACAGTGATATCCAGCTGATGGCCGCTTATCTACTGACCATCTGAAAGCAGGAAACCCAAGACAAAGAGAGGTCTTTGAAGCGCATGTACTGATTCGATACCCTGCAGGTCGATGCAGGATTGTAGCAGGGCCAAAACCTTGAAACCTGGTCTGAAAACCGAGAGCAAGGAGGTGAAGATCATTCGCAACATCAAAGATATCTCTGTCAGGGAATGGCCACGGGGAACAAACACAGTCTTGAGATTGGCTCGTGTAGAGCAATGTGTACAGCGTGTGCTGGCGTGTGAATGTCTACTGTATACAAGAGACCAGTTCAAAGGAATGTAGTACGAGGAGACAGAAATGTAGTATGAGGTGGGCTTTGATCTGGAAATGAGGGCGCTTTTTGCTTCCTTCAGAAGTTTGCATTCACATCGGCAACAGTAACAGGCTGTTCGCTGAAAATGATGCAACTGCTATATCAAATAGAAGGCGGCTCGGCAGCAGAACAAGCAGGCTTCAACAGTATTTGCTTGAGGGTGAAAAACAATGTTCCACGCAGGCCTGTGAATACCACTTAGAGCTTGACAGTGTGTTAAAGGGGCTAACCAAGATTCTCAATTTCAGACACACAGAATGAGCTTGTCTCTGACTATTATGACTTATTCATCCTCTGTCCAAAACACATGTAGCAACTGTTGCAAGGGCAAGTGTCAAAGTACCTAAAGTACCTTAGAGTGTGTTAACAATTTTCAATTATATTTACTTTGCAGAAGTGGAAAGTTACATACAGTCATATGCAGAAGTACAAAAAACACACAACTGCAGTTTTTAATGCACAATTTAATTCCAAAAACATGTAGGAAAACTTTTTGCGCTGTGCAAAAGCATCTTGTGCAAAACATTATTGTAACCTCAACATTTGCAATGAAAGAATGCATAGATAAATTAGTTATCACTTCAAATCAGCCATAAAATCAACGCCACTGACAGGTACAGTGAACATTAATTAATATCTCATAATATCTACTTAGTTCTATAATTTCTAGTTATAACTAACATCTAGTTATTTTATTACAATGGCATCTGTCGGAGGTGGGATTTATTATTCAGATTCATAAAACTTTATTTATCCCGGTGGAAATTAAACATTACAGCAGCTCAGACAGACAGAAATAGTATTAGGCAGCAAGTAAACAGTCAGTTCTTGAGTCAGAGCATCCCTAAAACAGTAGGTCTTGTAGAGTGTTCCGGGTGTTAGTATCTACCAAAGTTAATCCAAGGAATCAGTGACAGGGTCACGGGCACCCAAGGTTCATTAATGCATATGGGGAGTAAAGGTCTGGTATGATCCCACAGAAGAGCTACTGTGGTTTATAAAGTGAATGCTGACTAGAAAGTCATAAGACTCAGTATTAGGCAGGTGGTGTTAATGTTATGGCTGATTGGTGTGTAACGTCAACTATCAATAAATAGTTTCATTATAATGTCAGACACCAAAAAATATTTGCATTATAAAGCTATTTATCAGAAAATAATTAAATTACAATGTCATTTTCAATAGTTCAATTATAATGTCAGTTATCAACAAACAGGGCAATTATACGGAATATTATCAATAGACAGCACTTATGATGTCAGATATCAAAGAACAGGGCAATTACAAGGACTTGTAAGTGGAAACTCTTTCTAGTTAAATGATTTTAGTATGTGTAATAAGCTGCTTCAGTAAGTGTGAATCATTTTTAAGCTGTAGAGCAACAGGTCACACGTCAAGGCTCCTCCATCTCAGTACCTTGATGAATGGCTTGTCTTGCTCTCAGCAGCTCTCCCCGCTCACTCACTGCGGGTGCCGTCTTGAAAGTCAGATGTGATTCTGAAGCACAGGGTAGAGAGGATACCATAAAAGCTACAATGCATTATCAAACTAATGAAATCTTTCCGCAATTGTGGAAGAGCAAAGTCAGCTGGAGGTTGTCGGGATGCCGTCTCGTGGCGATGGGGCGTCTTACTGTGATATTAAGAATTTTTATGGTCTGTGAATGTTGTAATTTTGACTGTACCAAAGCTGAAACAGTAGGGATAAGCAATTCTCTGTCACGCTGTCTTCATTTTTATTTCATTTGCAGCTCTCGATGCACTTGCCAGACAGGCATAACCCAGCCTTTTCTGAATGAGGCGACACACGAGGGAGTGAGAAGGGAGTTGAAGCAAAGTACAGCTTTACAAGTGGTCATGAGGGGCTCGTTATTGAACTGAAGAGCAGTATTTAGATCTTTCATTGGGTTGCTTAGCAGATCTGGAGGAGATCATTCAAAGCTGTGTTTTAACCCACAGCCAGAAGAAGGAATATTTTTCTTCCAGAGTGTGTTTGGTTATGAACAATGTCTTATGCTTTTGATGCACGAGACACTGTAGATCAGCTGTATGCATTTTCCCTGCTATAGTAAACTCGAGCCATGTTTGCCTCTGGATATTGAGAGGCCTATTAATGCATCCTGCCATTTATGGTCAGCAAAAGCTCCTCTGTCAATGCCACATAGCTGGAGAAGATCATAAAACAGGCAGAGGACTCCAGAAGCCTTCAAACTTGAGAGTTATGTTTAATGACATATTGGCAAAGGTTTATGCTAGTGATTAAAAGGTTATGTCTTTGGTTTAAATTCGAGCAGTGCAGCTGTAATTTCCGTTTATGTACTTTGATGCCAGTGAAATATTCAGAGAGCACTTGGCCTGTTGTTGCCCACAAAAATCAGAACTGGATTTCTGAATAAGTGTAGAGGGAATAAATGGGATATATAGTAAGCCCCCGAGCCAAATCCTCCTGTTCCTCGGAAACATTAAGAACTTGATCCTTCTGTGCAAACCGGCATGATAATTCAGTTACGTCTCTGAAGCAAATCCCTCTGTATGGGCTCCGAATAGCTTCTCTGACTCATTAGGAGGCTACAATCACAAACCTGTTTCATCTGGATCCTGCTGGCTCGTGCTTTTACAAGTACATCTCAGTACAACGTAAATGTTTGTATATTAGTAAGTGTATTAGTGTGCAAATGTTTTGCCCCCCCCTTCTCAAATGCCTCTGGGTTTGCTGGATTTCAAAGTAAAAGTATACACAATTATTGTTTATTTGCTAGATTTAACATGCTTTTATTTTTTAAACAGCAAACTATGCCCTAAAATTAAAAAGAAAAATGTCAAATTTAAGTTTTGTGGGTGTGTTTTCCTATTTTTACTTAGGAAAACAGCAAACCATTTGACTGGGGGTCTTGGCAGACTTGAGGTTATCTTGAGGTGATAACAGGTGGAGCTGGAAAATACAGAACCATTTATCTTAATCATGATTATGTCACAGTGTGCTGCTATAAGCTTTCTGAGTATACTGGCATTTTATGGCTCAGTATAAAGAACTGCATGTTTCACTACAAAAAGATCATAATTATTTGCATTTACCTGGATTTAGTGCAGTGTGTAAAATGTGTAATAAAATAATTTGTATTTATGTTTTTCATAATATTTTTAAACATGACACCACCTTTTGTCTGTTCCAACTTGCTGAGTATCAGCAAACTAGCTAAATATCAGGGCACATCATGTAGCATTAGGAAATTATTTAAATAGCATGATATTATATCCTTGCCGTATCACCCATCCCTACATATAAGACAATCAAATCAAATCAAATCAAATCAAATCAAATCAAATCAAATCAAATCAAATCAAAGCTTTAAGACAAATGTATTTAAAAACTTTATATGTAAAACACTTGACACCTGATTTACTTGACTGCCCTTTATTGTGCTTTAGTGTTCAAAAATGACCTAATATAGGTAAATGTGCTATGGTTTTTGTGACATCACAAAAACAATGAACTAATAAAAACAAAATAAAACCTTTTTTAATAGCAAATTTTGGTTTGTTCATGTTAAATTTGTCTTGCATTCACATGCTCTCACAATAGCTATTCCTTGCCAACATACAATATTATCTACAGCATAAAGACATAAAAGAATATCACTGACATGAAATTCAACATAAAAGGTCACATAAATTGAGTGGTTGTATAGATCATGTGTACGTGTAAGTATGCATTAGATGGGCATAATCTAAGTCCATTGGGGGGGCTCAATCCAAGTGTTGTGGAGGTGGGGTACCAGAAATGTGAGGAGATATTAGTCATGTAATTATACTTTTATACTTTTCTGCTGGTTGAGCAGTGTTATAGAGCAAGGAACAAAAGAGTTCTTATACTGGATCATTCTGCAGACAGGCACTCTAAAAACCTCCCAGACTGCAGAAGTATATATTCCACATATAGAACATGATTATGGTCCAGGGACCTCAAAATGAATTCTATATGGAACTGTACATACTACATTAAACAAAAAAGGCTATGGTTCAGTTTTCAGTTTTCTGCAATAGGAACATTTCTATTCCCTGGGCTATTAAGAATGAAAGGGCTAACTGGTGCTGGTCAGTGACATGCCCAATTATCATTTAAACCTTCACCTTGCCTTTTATTATCATTCTCTAACCTTAACAGTAGGAAGCGAGGCCCTTTACAAATTACCTTGCTGACAAGCTGTCAGCAACTCAGCCTAATGCAGTTGGCAAAGCTGTGGCTCTCAGAGAACAGTGACAGGAGTTCACCAGCCTACATAGTGCAAGCTCCATTTAGCTAAATGGATGGTTCACGATCGTAGCCTAAAAGCTATTATACAACAAGCTGCAGCAAAATGTGGCTGTCAGGAAAACACATTAGTAAGTAGGGTTGCAGCCCCTGTGTGAATTAACTATTTGTTTACTAGATTAATTGCAGAAAATTAAGTGCATATTTATCACCATGACAGTTCAGGTAAACAGCCCCTGAATTATGCTGAAACACAATGACGTACATTAATGTCAATCACAACAATAACATCTCTTTTTCCTTGTATTTGTGTACAGGTAAGAAAAGTGTAAACTAACTGTCAAACAAGCTAAAAGAAAAGGGTAAATTTGCTCTTATTTCTTTGAATTTTGCTCAGTGCATTTGCTTTATTTACAAATTGTCCTTCAAAGAAATTTCCTCTTAAAACCAACTTACACAGTTTTCACCGATTAAGAGATTTACCAATGTTTTATTATTTGGGATTTGTTCTCAGGTAAGAACAGATTCTGGTCACACTCAAGAGCACACATATGTATATTTGAGTGTCAATATGTTTGCACAGAAGAAATGGTTGTGAATCTCACATAGACTTTTTTAGGGACCTTTCTCAAGACAAAAATTTAAGAAAGCTTAGAAGATTGATAACTAAGGGCCACTATTTTGGGTTCTGTTGTTTGGCATCTAAATTTGGCAGTGGTGTTCTAGTGGTTAGGACATTACCCTTCAGACCTGAAGGTTGCAGGTTGGGCACTACTGAGGTACACTTGAGCAAGGTACCGTCCCACTACACTGCTCCCTGGGTGCTGTTGATAGCTGCCTGCTGAGGTCACATCTTGTTGTGGTGTTTGAGTGTGTTCGCAATGACAGTCACTTTCACTTCACTTAAATTTGGTTTAAACTAGTCGTTCATGGCCAGCTTGATAATATTGGTGTCGTGTCTTTTTGAAAACAGCATATTTGCCATGTTGATTTATTCCAATGTGTTAAAAATCATGTAACTGTCCCTCAATTTGAATTGCTTGCCTGGATGGACAGCCCTGGGTAATTCTTGACAGTAATGTTTTCTTTATCATCTAGCTATTAAATGAATTCTGTAAAGCTCACGCTGCTTGAAAATGGTTTGCTTTTTATTTTATGTATAGTTGCACTAACGTCTGTCATGGTTATACATGTACCATGAACTTTTTATTTTGGCAGGATTAATAATAAGAGTAATAATAATAATAAATTCATTTTCCGTATATGGTACATATGTATGGTATATCTGTAGCGTTCAGTGCTTAAGAATGTACACTAGCTCATTAATGAAGCAAAGTTTGGGATTTGGGACTCGTATCTTGCAGGTACATGACTTCTCTTGTTGGTATTGACTCCAGACTGAACCTAAATCTTGCCTATAGTAACTCTGGACTCGACTTGTGTCTTGCCTGTACTTAGGACTTGACTTGAGTCTTACCTGTACTGACTCGTGGCTCATCTAAAATTGTATCTGTAGTGCCTATACTGACTAAGGATTCAACTTGAGTCTTGCCTGGACTGACTCATGACGTGATTTGTGTCTTGCCAATAATGAGCAATGGAATTTGGGACTTCTGTATATGGCAGGTACATGACTTGAAACTTAACTCCAGACTCAACTTAAATCTTGCTTACATTAACGCTGGCCTCGACTTACCTTGCCTGTATTGACTTGGGACTTGACTTGTGTCTTACCTGTACTGACTTGTGACTCGTCTTGCATTATGCCTGTACTGACTCCAGACTCTACGTGAATTTTGCCTGTACTGATTAAAGACTCAATTTCACTCTTGTCTATACTGACTGCAGACTCGACTTGAATCCTCTTAGTACCGACTCCAGACTCAACTTAAATCTTGCCTATACTAACGCTGGCCTCGACTTACCTTGCCTGTATTGACTTGGGACTTGACTTGTGTCTTACCTGTACTGACTTGGGACTCGTCTTGCGTTATGCCTGTACTGACTCCAGACTCTACGTGAATTTTGCCTGTACTGATTAAAGACTCAATTTCACTCTTGCCCATACTGACTGTAGACTTGACTTGAATCGTCTTAGTACTGAAGAAAATTTGCCTGTACTTACATGGGCTGGATTTGGAACTTGCGTGTACTGACTTGGGACTCCACTTGAATAATGCCTGTACTGACTTGGGACTCCAGATTATAACTAGATAATAGGTGGGGGTAATGGGAGGCAGAAGTGAACATATTGGTTGTATTTCTTTGCCTGCTAGTGCACAGTGATGCAATAAAAAAAACACATTTTGGATGTGTAACGTAAACACCCCCATGTTGTCCATGTGTTTGTGTTCTAGTCGCCCTCGTTTTTGTCTAGCCACACCCCTATCAGCTGTGTTGTGTTCTGAGTCACAGGTGTAGGTAATCAATGTTCGTTATTTAAACCCCATGTTTTGTTTTGTCTGTGTTGGTCAACTGTTGTTTCTACTGTGTTCCTGCCTTGATGTGTTTCGTGTTCTTGCCCTGCAGTTCTGTTTGTTTGTTTTTCTTTATAATAAATCTTTATTTTACCGTTTAACTCGCGATTAACATTTAACATTCACCGCCAATTCATGACAGGATGCTGCCATTACACTTTAGAAAGTCGTTACACTTTGATCAAATATAATATTTAAGCTTTTAAATGATATATGATGAACTGTGCAAAATATGGCCAGAACCCTGTCTATAAAATATAAAATGTGCCATAACCTTTGCGCAGAATGTTGCATTCAACAAGTAAACTGTAATTGCACATTTGAATGTGCAGAAGTGCTCTCTGTAGAGGGTGTGTACACGTAATTTCCTCAGGGTTGCAGCGGCCTCTCTGGACCAAAATGGTGCTATTTTGTACTATTTCGTGTCTCAGTGCGACCAAACACGGTAAATGGACACCAGATCGACAAGTGTCAAAGTCTACCATCACCAGACACTGTTGTTGTACAGAGATGACTCCAAATTCCATCTCAAAGATTACCTGCTGGCGTCGCTACGTGACCTCGGTCTGCTACGAGCAAGCCCCCAGCCCTCGGCTCCTGGTGCCACTGGCCAGAGGAGGTGCTCACGGAAGTGGTGTGCGAGGTCGAAGAAGCAGGGCAAGAGGGCGAGAGTTCACGTGAGGCTAAGTGATACGCTAGCTGATCGGCTCCTCCGTCCATTCTGCTACTACAGCAGTGACTTTAACCATGTGAACCTCAAGACCGTGCTCCCTAAATTCCACCAGTACATGAACTTTGCTACATGAGGGGACAACGCGCTGGATCTTGTTTACACAAACATTCCAGCCGCGTGCCGAGATAAGCCCCCACCTGGGCCAATCAGATCATCTCTCTGTTATGCTAATTCCAGCATACAGACCACTTGTAAAGCGCTCAAAACCAGTTTGAAAACAGGTGAAAACCCGGCCAGCAGGAGCCATCTCTGCTCTTCAGGACTGTTTTGAAAATACAGACTGGTTCATGTTTAGGGAGGCTGCAACCACCGGCAACGTCACCAACGTGGAAGAGTACACAGCATCAGTGACCAGCTACATCAGTAAGTGCACTGATGATGTTACTGTTTCCAAGTCCATCACCACACGCCCCAACCAGAAGCTGTGGATCGCTGCAGAGGTGCATGCACTACTGAAGGCCCGGGACGCTGCTTTTAGAGCAGGTGATAAAGAGGCTCTAAGAACAGAGAGGGCCAAACTATTCCAAGCCATCAAGGTAGCAAAGCGTGCACACAGCTAGAAGATCCACAGCCACTTCAGAGACAGCGGTGACACACGGCGCCTATGGCAGGGCGTCCAGGCTATCACTAACTACAGGACAACAACACCTGCCTGTGACGGTGATGCCTCGCTTCCAGACGCGCTGAACATCTTCTACGCACAGTTTGAGGCACTGAACAATGTGGAAAGTCCACCCCTTCCTCCCAACGACCAGGTACTGTGCTTGACCACAGCTGATGTGAGGAAAACTCTACGCAGAGTCAACCCAAGGAAAGCTGCTGGACCAGACAGTGCTTAGGGAATGTGCAGACCAGTTGGCAGATGTTCTAACTGACATCTTCAACATCTCCCTGAGCAGCGCCACTGTTCCAA
>JBBPDA010000039.1:5077305-5099012 GCA_037974385.1 Arnoldichthys spilopterus | reverse complement strand
GGGAACAGTGTAGCGGGACGGTATCTTGCTCAAGGGTACCTCAGTATTGTCCGTGCCAGGACATATATATATATATATATATATATATATGTGAACCTTAAGGTTGCAGGTTCAAGTCCTGGCACGGATATATATATGGCACGAATATATATATATATATAGTCCTGGTAGAGGATAGAATCTTGGTTGAGCATCAGCTCTTAAATGAAGTCTTGGTTTACTAGTGTGAGGGACAGGTTCTATTTGTACACTACAAAACATTTATGTATGTCACTCTGGATATGAGTATCTGAATAAAGCTGTAAACACTGTGCACAACATACAGAGCTGTTTGTCTACTACATATATAGTATAGTACATATTAAGTGTTAATCTAAATATTAAATCTTAATATAACTGCCACTGAAACCACTGTATGTATCACTCTGTATGGTAATTAAACAGGATAAGTAAGTACATTTTCCTACATATAAGGCTAAAACCAAAGTAAGTCTGGATGGTCAGGCACTTATGGTTAATCATTTAGAGTCTCCAACTGCACTGAGCAGCTGGTCTGAATTATTAAACCAATGAGCGTCGGAACACTGGTGCCTGCATGGCATTGATTTTGTTCTCATTTACACTAAAGCTATTCTAAGGCTGCTGTTACAGCCTAGACACGATTGGGTTATCTCAGACCATCATCGTCTTGTGTTTCACTCAGTGAATTAAGCTTTGAAAGGGCAATAATGTCACAATTCAATAGCCTTTACGTTTTATTTGATTTTCCTTCAGTCTGCTACAGAAGGGATCTGTCTCGTTTTTTTTTAAGCAGGGATTCACATTTCGTAGTCAGTGTTTGCCCTGTAAGGCGAGGTGAGTATTTTACAGCCTGCTTTCGAGCCAAAGGTGGAGACTCAGGCCTTGCTCAAGTCAGGGCCAATGAGGTACTCTTAGTATTTATTGCCAATCATCAAAAATCTATTGACACCCACCCCGGTGATAAACTGCTCAAGCACTACAGTGGTGTGCGTCAGGGCCGTAGTCGAGCTCCAGAGATCAAGAGGGTCGGGCAGAAGCTTTAGACAGCAGGAGCAGGGATCACAACCCCTATATTCAGTATCCACTCTGGGTTGTTTACTGTCAGCTGTGTGACTGTCACAGCGAATCCATGATTCACTGCTTAGCCAGCCCCCATGGAGGCCACTCATTCAAAGTGAAATCTCTTTGAATGTCACACAAACACATTTGAGAGGACGCGCCAGAACATGGACGTCGTCCTCTGTGGTATTTATGATGAAGAAGCGCTACCTTAGCTGAGGATGAATAGCGCGTGGCTCTGAGCCATTGAAAATCTGTTGAACTGTAACTTATGTCCATCTATTCATATTACAGTCAAAAAAAGCAAATGTGCTTGAGACCAACATTTTGCCAACATTTTAATCCCACTGGTTCTTCGTGCTCACTCATCTCATTTAGAAAATGAATCTTTTAAGAACCATCCATAGAAGGGTTCTCTAGGGAACCAAATGTGGTTCTTTTACTGCACAGAGCAAATGTTTCTGGCAAATAGTTTTTTTGGGTTGAAAGAGTGAAGAAAATGACACATATGCAAACTTATTATCCTCTCCCATCTCAGTGAATTTATAAAAGCAAAAATTTTCAGGTGGAAAATTGTGTGTGTTGCCAAACCATTCCTTTAAAAAGGTTTCTGTAGACTACACTTTACACTCATTAGGGTTTCTTAAAAGCTCTTGACTTAGACAGATGTTTAACCCTTTTCCAAGGGGGTTGGATTTGGTCAATTTCACCTAGTTTTGTATAGCTGTATTTAATTTGCTTAATAACTTCAGAAGAACTTTAACTGATAAATTTGAAGGTTTATAAAAATTATACTTAAAGTACCTTCCACTGAAGGTTTCTTCAGAGAGCTGAAAGATGTTCTTCAATAGAATTGCTCTAAACAACTTCTTTTGGCACTTTTCCTGTACATTATTGGCTTAAATCTTTGCCCACAATGCACATCTGGTATATTGGCATATTGGTTTGACAGTTCGAGCTGGACTTCATGCACCAATGGATACATCCAATCATGCACATATATAGTCTTGCCCCAAAAATGAGGACAAACCAACACCTTTGATTTTCTGACACTTGCTCTGGATACACATTTGGCGAGAAATTCCAAAGAAAATGAGAGGAGCAAGGGCAGGTCACTTCTGTAATCAGCCTTCTCCCGCCAATTTAACAAGCTTCCTACAAAAGGCCTGTGTTTGTTTCACTCTCACCAGTATGTGGCCGAATAAATCAATTATCTTTGGAATGAGATGTTGAATCAAATGATTCCATTCGTTGGTGTTATCCTTGTTTGACTATGGATTATTTTTAGTGTTACAAAGAGCTCAATTCACTCTGCATCTGGTTAATCTTTTTTCTCCAATACATTGTGATATCATAAATAATTTGCCCCAAATACATGTCTCAATAAGCAAAAACCTAGAACTCGCATAATCTCCAGTGTAATTCTGTTTCAAGATTTGAGATTACCTTTTTTCAGCATGTCGACTCATGGGAAGATTAAACTGGAGCTTGGAGCTGAATTTCTTATGTAACTTATCAGTGGTGCCAGACTCTGTTTAGCAGAAGGGGAGTTGCTGAAGCCTTGGGGTTAAAGCTTGTTTTTTTTAGACATCTCTGTGGCTGAAATGTGTGGTCTTATTCTCCACACAGTGCTATAGACACAGCAATCAATAGTCATTAAACACAAGCTTTATGATGGTCATTGTTTGCAACGTTTGCTTCACAAACTTTACAACAGACAAACAACTTGCAATCAGAAATAAATGTGCACACCAGGCCTGGTTCTGCTAGAGGACTTGGCTAGCTTAAACACTCCTTATACTGCCCAAAACAAAATTAGATAGAAGTATTATAATAAAAAAAAAACACAATAATAGAAGGTCTCAGTTTTAAATGATTTAGATTCTATGAAAAAATGTTGCTATGATCTAGGTTTCAAGCATGGACCCTCGACTGTACAATTGTCACATATCCATCTCCAAGTTTTGTGGTCCCAGCCAACCAATCAGAAATCAGAACAGTTTGTTTTGGAATCATTGTGTAATGGTTAGGTAGGTTGGAGGCAGATGCAGGGTTAAAGCAATTTCAAAAGTATTTAATATAACAGATAACTACAGAGCATACAAAAGGGTAAGTGCAACAGTAAACAGACGAAGACTACACAGGAGGCTAAGTAGGAGACACAGTAAGTACTTACTTACTTACTTACACCTGGCACAGGAAGGACATGAGGAATGAGGGACAGGTGTGAGAGGCAGGACTAGGGCATAGTTTAACACAGACACAAGACGCACATGCAAGAACCAAAACACAACACAGACAAGACCACATGGCAGGCACATTCATGACAGAGCTCTCCCCCTAGGCACAACAACCGGTGTGACTAAAGAAAGTTTGAACCCGGAGCTGGCCCAGGGGGACAGCAACAGTAGACCAAGTCCAAGAACTAATAAGAATCTTAAACATGAAACAGAGACAGTAACCAAGACATGGCAACAAAGGCATTAACCAGAGGGACACAGACTGGCACTGAGGGAACAAGGTCCCGGGCTGGGGAAACAAGGTCCCAGGTGAGTCCATGGAAATGCAGTCTGAGGCGGAGCTCAGTGGCATCCCTGAGGTGGAAGCGGGACCCACTAGCATCCTCTATGCAGGGATTGACCCCTCCGGCTTCCTAGATGCGTGGGTGGAGCCATCCGGCATCCTCTGTAGTCCGGCAAGGCTCTCTGTAGTCTGCGTGGTTACCTCCCGTGTGGCCTGCAGCAGCCTTCGCCGGTGTTTGCGATGCCTCCTCTCGCGAATCTTGACGACCGGCTAATCGGGAGGCGGAGCTACTAAGTCTAAGCTACTAATTTTATGCCCCTCAGTAATCTCACCTCCTCTGCGTTGCCGTCGATCATCCCCAGTCCGAGCTTGTAATAATTACTCCCTGCTGCCTCCATCTTGGGTCTGTTATTATGTAATGATTTAGGGGTGTTTGGAAGCATGTGCAGCGCTAAAAACTCAGGAATACATGGGAGGCTAAGTAGGAACACAAACGAGACACACCTGGCACAGGAAGGACATGAGGAATGAGGGACAGGTGTGAGAGGCGGGACTAGGGCATGGCTTAACACAGACACAAGACTGAAAAGCACATGCAATGACCAAAACACAGACAAGACCACGTGGTACGCACATTCGTGACACATTGAGCTAGACAATGATACTGACACTAGGGGGCTGTAGAAAAATATAATTTTTTTACAGGATTCCAAACTGGCATAACTACTCTGACAAATATGCACATGCTTTGGGCCAGAGCAATGATCAGTCTTTTGGACTGGCAGTACTACAATTTGGTCAAAGTTGTGTACAGGATTGTGTGACAAATAAATAACTAATTTGCATCAGTTGCATTAGCTCAATCACTCCAATATTTAACTCAGCTTCTAGTCACAGCTTCACTAAGCAATTAACTCAAGTAAAATAAATTTGTTTTCAATAAACATTATATTTGTGTTTGTACATATTAGTTTGTGCATGTTTCATTATGATTTGTGTCTGATGAACACCTATGGTGCATTTAGTCCTGTTCTGAGAAAAAAACCCTTATTTGTGTCATGTGCTTTGAAACCAAAAAGAAAGTGAAAGTCTTGTTTCTTTTTTTTCTTTTTTTTTACAAAACACAGATCACCCATAACATTGTAATCACAGAGAGGTGCTGTGAATAATACTAACTAGTTATTCCATTACAATGGTGCCTGCAATGGTGCAGAAAGTGAACAATCAGTTCTTGAAGCTAATGTACTAAAAACAGGAAAAATGGGCAAGCAAAAGGATCAGAGCTACTTTGACTAGAGCCTTACTGTGATGATTAGACAACTGAGTCAGAGCATCTCCAAAACAGCAGGTCTTGTGGAGTGTTCCAGGTATGCAGTAGTTACTAACTACCAAAAGTAATCTAAAGAAGGACAATCTTTGAATCTGCAACATGGTCATGAACACCAAAGGCTCCTTGATCCATCTGGAGAGTAAAGAGGAGCCTGTGTGGTCTGACTTCAAAGTGGAGCTTCTGTTGCACAAATTGTTAATGCTGGCTCTGACAGATCAGTTTTGGCCGAATGAGGATGACCAACACAATATTAGGTAGTTGGTCATTATGTTATGGCTGATCTGTGCATTTTGTTCAAACTCATTTTTATATGTGTGCTCAGGCAAGCTCACAGAACCTGAAGAGGAAATTTATCATTTCAGATATGCACATCAATAGGCTATAGTAATAACTCTTGTATGGTATATACTGTGATGAAGCAACCAGTATTTACATATAACGCACTGTTCACCAGTCATTTCACAATCAGTGTGGCTACACATACTACCCCCTGCCCTCAAGGCAGATCCCTTTAAAGGCTTTAGGGAGGATATTAAATGAATGACTTATGTCTGTGTAACGCTTGCCCTGTAATCCCAGATCACACAGAGAGACAGCAGCCACAGCATCTGCCTCATTCCGTTTAGCATCTCTAGACAGTCATCAGCCATGCAGTCATTAAGATATGTGCCACAAGGGTGCCTGAAGTGTGTGCCACAAGGGTGCCTACAAAAAATCTTTTGGTATGATCCAAATGACTGTTGACACAGATGGATGCACATCCTCATACTGCAAGACATTCTTGTAATAGCTGTAACAAAAATAGCAGTAGTTCTGGATGTAGAGAACAAGTAAAAGTGACTGTCATTGTGAACACACTCAAGCACCTTTAGGACCTTGACCTTGTGATCTGAAGGTTGCAGCTTCAAGTCCAAGCCCGAGCACCACTGAGGTACCCTTGCGGAAGGTTTTGTCCCACTAGACTGCTCCCCGGGCCACTGTTGATAGCTGCATACTGCTCCACATGTTCATATGTGATGGGTTAAATGCAGAGGTCACATTTTGTTGTGGTACTTGAGTGGGTTCACAATTACAAATAGTCACTTTTAAAAAAGCACTCTACACTGGGTTTCATGTGCTTGGTCTGGTGTTGTGTTGAGCAGAGGGTAGAGTGTTAGACTAACTCTGAGCAGTCTAAAAAGAAATGGGTGAGCTGTACATAATTCTGCCTCCTTCTCCCCATCCTTCTCTATCTGTGGTTTTCTGTTTTTTCTCTCTCTCTCTCTCTCTCTCCCTCCCTTTCTCTTTCTCACTCTCTCTCTCCCTCCCTTTCTCTCTCTCAATCTCTCTCTCTCTCTCAGATCTTAGTGTGTTCCAAGTGGCAGGCTATCCTAGTCAATGAGCAGAACAGGAGACAAGCTTTTTCATGTAATACACCAATATTTGTGGCAACACCCCACCCAGCACATCCATTTTAGTGATGGGTCATCAAAGAACTTGAAGTGCAAGCTCACTGATGCCACTGAGTGAATAGAAAAAAGACTTCTGGCACTCTCAGTCAAAAGCGAGACAGTGACCAATTTGGGATTCAATTTGCATGCATTCACATAAAGCAGAAGAGCCGGGCCAGGCTTGAATATTGGATGATGTTTATCTGCTCATGAATTCACAAATGTGACCCTATTTTCGCTGCACCCTCAGTGAATCATACTTCATTTGTGTTTTGACAAATAAATACAAGTTTTCTACCAGCGGCACACAGCGGCGCTTTCTGAGTCAAACAGGGATGCTTAAAGGGCCACAGGCCTACTTACTGACTAACTGAACATCATTTTATGCAGTAAGCGTGCATGTGTGTACTCTGAATTCCTTCAGGTTCCCTGGTCATAGTAGTTTTGAATGGTGAGGGACTTGAGATAGGACCTAGGTGAGGACAGAGTCACATTTTTAGCCTTAGTCCAACATTTGGGCCCAGGTCAAAGCTCCATCAAACAGCTTCCAGCAAAAACCAACCCTCTTTGATTGTATCTACAGATAAAGGTGATATACTCCAACAAAATGACACATTAAGCTTAAATAAAGTCTTTTTCATAATTTATATAAACAAACAAAAAAAGATCAATCACAATTAGAAAGTAAGTATACCCTTACATTTATCACACCTTCATAAGTATCAGGTGTTCCAGATTAGGTGCCAATGATTACAACGGACTTGGGCAGTCCGCAGGGAGCAGTACTTGTTGACAGTACCATGCTCACCAGTACCTTAGAGGTACTTGTACTAGTTTGAGATTTGAACCGCCACCCTTCAGGTCACAGGGGCGACTTACTAATCATTGTACCACCACTGCCCCAAAATGTCTATGACATTCCGTGAAGCATAGTGGTGGAAACTTTTTTGTTTTGAGGTTGCTGTTCTGCCTTAAGCACTGGGCACCTTGCAGTCATTAATTTAGCTATGAATTCTGTATCATATCAAAGAGTGATTGAAAATAATGTGATGGCAACTGTCCAAAAGTTGAAGCTAAACCAGAGGTGGACTTTACAACAGAATAATGATTCTTGCATATCCAATAAAGAATGGACAAGAAAGAAAAAAGGTTTTTCTGAACCCCACTAAAATGTGTGGGATATTACAATGTTGTTCATGCAGGAAAACCTTCTAAAATGTTGAATGCAACTGAAAGAATTTTGCATGAAAGAGTGCTCAAAAATTTCAGTAAGCCAGTTGACAAATTTGAAAAACAAATACAAGATTTAGCTTTTGCTAAATGAAGCAATTCTACTTCAACATGTTGATTTGTTTTCTTATATAACTGTATTTGCTGCATTTAATGCTTTGGAAAAATAAAAATGGCAAACATAATTTCATGGTGTGTTAAATTCAGCAAACAGCATTAAAATGTGTAGAGGTATGTACTTATTTACACAACAAATTCATAAAAATTAGCAAAAATCATGACTTTGCCTATGACTACAGTTACTGGGGCATATGGATGTGAGAAGACTGGAAATGTAAGAGTTTAATAAGGTCATAGTCATCGTCCATTTCCAGGACTTCAGGCAGGGCTGTTGTGAGCAGTAGGTGATATAAAATGTTGCTGAGGGCTCCTGAGTCACCAGGGGTCCAAAGTTATTATACATTCGCTGAAATAAATTAAATTAAATTAAATAAATAAAAGTATTAATTCTCGTTCTATTTTTGCATAAAAAAGAACTTGCTTGGAGTGGGTGGGTGCGAGAGCTCCAGAAGGATGCCTCTCAGAGCTCCCTAATGTTTAGAAAGTGTTATATCTAAAGGAACAAGGTAGATAAAAAACAGAAGTATCAGAGAACATAAAGTATCTTGGAATTATGAAATAAAACAAACCAAACAACATGCACCTAAACATGAGGAGTGGAGAAGACTATGGTGGCTAGAAAAATCCCTTTACTGTTTTCGTGAATGTGAATTTGACACATTGCTTCCTGCCAGTATAGGCTGTTCTGCTAAAGCAGAAACATTGCCGTAGATGTCTAAACCTGACATGAAGTTCTTTTCATATCTTTCTTGTGTGTTGAATTACACATTTACTTGTAGTAGAAAATATCAGGTTAATTTAGTCATTTCCACAAGTCATCAAATGAACAAAGACAGTGAAACATTCCTGGTAAAGTTGTTGCTAAGTGACTTTGGTTTCCATGGATATGTTGAAGCCTGATTTATCCCTAGGTCCATTTTTACAGAATGCAGATGTCGTACATCAGGGTTGCCCAACTCAGGCTCTGAAGATCTTCCATCCTGGAAAATTCAGATCCTGAAGGTCATTATTACCTGGATCAGATGGGTTAGATTAAAGTTGGAGCTAAACTCTAAACACTGGTAGATCTCCAAGACGTTGGTATAGATACATAGATAGATAGATAGACAGATAGATAGATAGATGTGCTACAAAGAAGACCAACACATTCCTCTTAGTCATAAAACACAGATGGCAAGTGATACAAAAATACAGATGACAAGTGATACAATAAAAAACTATAAGTGGAAAATTACTATTGTAAGGGAGCTGATGGCTCCCTCTGGTGGCCACAACAGGTCGGCATCCCCAGAATTCTAGACCGTTCCAGCCACGCCCTTCCCAGGTGATACTGGTGGGGACTAATCAGGACAGAAGTTAAATAGGCAGGAGATGCGCATCTTCTGTGCGAGATCTTGTAAATGTTTACGTTTCTGAGCATTTCTTGATATTGTTGGATTTTCTGGATTTTTGACCTTTTGCTTTGCACCTTGGACTTGGATTTTTGTCTTCGCCTTCATATCCCTGTTTGCCGTTATCCGACCCTTGCTCGTTTTTTGACTGTGATTTTCCCATGCCTTTGTGGATTCAGTCAGCCCTGGTGACCTTGTTTTTGATCTGGAACTTGTTTATTAAACTACATAATACTTGCATTGGTGTCTTCTCCTCAGTGTATCATTCCAACTATTTGGGAGACATTCTCTAGGCAGTTATCCGGAATTTGTACAATAAGTCGTACGTGACCAATAGACTTATGTGCTGAGGTCTTAAGATCCTTCTTGAATATGGAGAGAGACTCTGCAGTTCTAATGTAGCTGGCAGCTCATTCCACCGTTGAGGAATAATGAAGGAGAAGAGTCTGGATCCCTGATGTTTGATCCCATGTGGGGATGAAATCTCCAAGGGCTGTTCCCTTGCTGATCTGAGTGATCTGGTGGGTGAGTAGGCCTAGATCAGTCTGTCCATGTTGCTGGGAGCTGATCCATTGATGTTCCTTTTGGTTGAGCATCAAGGACTTGAATTTGATTTGTAACAAGATGTCATGTAAGCTGCTGCATTTTGAATCCTTTGCAGTGGCATAACTGAGGCTGCAGGTAGACCCGCCAGTAAATGAAGTTACCAGCTAGTAAATTTAGGTACCAGAAGCCACAATATACAAATATCAATAGAAATACACAAAATCCAAAATTCTAGAAAAATACTATACTGAAAAATTTTCGACAATTTTTCTACATTATTTTAACACATCTTACATTAGCCTCATAGCTCTGTGCATGAAGCAAACTGTGACAAACTCAACTCCTCTGCATTGCTCAGTGAATGGTACTTTTTTTTGCACTGGTGCTCTGTTCTGTATATAGGTGACGATGTTGTCTTGGTATGAAAGATGTAATTGTCACAGGAAGCCCAAGCCAACACTGCCATAACTCAATGCTGTAGAGCAGCTGAGGCAGGGACTGTAACTGGCACTGTCGTATATCCGTCATAATTGCCACTTAGTGTCCCCAAGCCAGCCAATAAGAATAACTTACGGCCGCACCAAAGACATTTCAATGGCACTGCAGATTCCCCACCCAGCGAGGGGACACGGTAGCTGTTGTGCATTCTGAAGCGATGAGAGGAGACATAAGAAGCCTTCCAATTAGGCCAAGAAAGCCTCGTACAGCATGTAGCATTTGTCTGTGTCCCCTCTAATGACAGGATGTTCTCGGAGCTCACGGCGCCTGCTTGAGTGCGATGGATATATCCATGAGGCATCAGACCATCTGGCTCAGCAGTGTATGGAGCAGAGATGCGTGTTAGATACTGGGATCAATGTTTAATCATCAAAGGGCCAAGACACCCACATTGCCTACATGAAAGAGCAAGCTATCTTCTCCAAAAGCTTAAATTATGAGTGTCATAGTCAGGGTGCAAAAATCTGCCAGAGGCTGGTAAACTGAAAATGCATACCAGCCAAATTTTTTTTAACTTGCCATAGTACTGCATAAAATACAATGTCTTTAGATTGTATCTTTAAATAAGAGCTATAATGTTTCAGTGGTTGCTGTAAGGAGAAAACCCTTAATGTTATAATAAAATTATATTAAATATCATACATCCTCTGCAACCAACTCCATACACAAGCTCAAATTGACTCTTATGGGGGCATCCTGGCAGTGCTGCCCATCACACGCAGCTTACTACAACTTAAATATCACTGTCAAAAAAGCCAAACCTCTCTCACACTTTTATCTGTGAGACACCACTTCTTGCTAAACTGTAGCTTAGCTGCGGTTCCACCGTACATGCTGCCACATACTTGCAGACACTTAGTGATTGGTGCTTACAAGGGCTGAGTGTATCGTTTGGCTTTTAGCAGCAAAACCAGTGCCAGTGACTAAGCAGTGTTTGAGCCGTCAATGACATTTAAAGCTTAACAGTTTCTTCCTTTCTAAGACGAATTTGAACTTGAGACATATATTCACTTAACACTTCAAATATAAAAGTATAAATATGTACAACATTTTTTAAAAATAATTACAAAGAAAAAAAAAATTACAATCATTTATATTACAGTAATTTGTAAATAAAGTGAGTTAAAGTATCGGATTGTCATTGTGAACACACCACCGCACAGCACACAGTGCACCAAAATGATATGTGACCTCTATATTTAACCTATGTTTGTTGGAGCAGTGGGGAGCTGACGTAGGCAGCATCCGGGGAGCAGAGCAAGCATTGCTGTACCTTGCTCATGGGTACATCAGTGGTATTTGTACGGATCTGGGATTTGAATCCGCAACCTTCACAGGGGCAACTCCCTAACCATTACACCGCCACTGCCCAATATTTGACCAATCATTTACTAGTGGGGAAAACTGTTGCAACACTTTGTAATTAGCAAAATATCTGCAAAACAGACTTTCATGTATTTTCATTTTCATATTTCATATTTGTAATACCAACTTCACATCTCTAGACCAATGAACCACTTTCCTGATACTGACCAGACAGGCTAGCCTTTGCTCCTCACATGCATCAGTGAGTCTTTGGTGCCCATGACCCTGTTCCAAATTTATCAGTTAACCTTCTTTGGATCACTTTTGGTAGGTTCTACTACTTACCTGAAACACTCAAAAAGACCTGCTGTTTTGGAGATGCTCGGAACTGACCAGTTTCCAAATAAGTCATGCAATCATGAAAATTTTATCCTTTTATTATATTTTCAGTTTTCAAAAACATTTTTGGACCAAATGATACAATATTGTGTAAAGATGGATTAAACTATACCACAAAACATTACAAATGATCATCACATTCTCTCTACTTTCAACAGTTTTGCTGTCTACTATTGTTATTATATAAATTACTACAGTCAGAGCAAAATCTTATACCTCCCAAAAAAAAAATGTGTCCTTAAAAATGTGAGTTTTTCCAATAAGATCTAATTCTAACTTATTTTCTTTTCTATTTTACCAGTCATCAAGAAATGTTTACACTGTGTAAAGTGACAGGGATATTCAAATAAAAACAAAAAGATTAAAAATACAAAAATCGAAATATGTTCCTACAGGTATAATATATAAACTAATCAATGTATTACATTATTGGTTATGATACAATTTAACATACATGCTTTGCATTTTATAGTTCTTTGCAGTCATTGATATTCTGGCCCTGACAAAACCAACAAGCTGCCTCTCAAACAAACCATGCTCCACTACATGGCCAGACTTTGATTTCCACCCTTTTAGATATTCTCCTTCCCATCCCTATAAAATCACATATCTCACCATGAAACTGTGGTGCAATGTACTGCTTGCCAACAGAGACCGCTTTACACTTTTCTTCTGCCAAACAGTGCAGTTCCAATTTCCATGGTAACATCTCTAAGTGGTAAAACTCACTTTCAGACTTTCTTTGAGAAATGGAATAATGAAACTAAATGTTTGGGAAACAAAATTATCACAATCATTTAAAGCTTCAGCAGTAGCCTCACCTGCATCTCACAGTCTTGTAGATGGTCCTGGTCTGAGACTAGAACCTGCCAACCTCTGATAACAAGGGCAAGCTTCTAACTATTAGGCTCCTACTGCATATCATATAGCCTACCTCTAGTTACAGTGCATGTTCTCCCTTAAAGGTATAATTCAGAGATTAAATGTTCTGCTATTTTGATGTGTGTCTAATACAAATACTCTGAATACTGAAGGCACAACATGAGGTTTTGGTAAGAGAAGACAGTTTTTCAGGTCATTATGTGCCATTTCAGTTTTTAATTCTAGACAATCAAATCCCATGGAGTGCACTTGAAATAAAAGCTGATTATTTACAAATCAATCTCATGGAATATGATAGCCTCTCACGATTGTGGGCAATCTCTTTACGCTGATTGAGCTAGATGGTAACAGACATACCCCATGGAAATGTAATCCATTCAATCAGTGAATCACACTACTTAGGTGATACAAGCACCCTTCCCCAAGACACAGTCTTTCAGCTGATCTGTGCTTCTTACAAGGATGAATGAAACTTGTTTGTGCAAAACTTTTGCGGCAACAAGGTAAAGGCCTTTCATATTACAGCGTTGCAGTTCTTCCAGACCCTGCCCTCCCCAAGTAAATCAGATGTTTTGTGCAGCAGCTTTTCTTTGGGATTGAGCTTGCATTGATAATGTGAAGCTGAGTCATTCTCCTGCATGCTGCTCATACAAGGACAGAGATGGATGCACTGATAGGGACCATGGACATTTTTTTCCAACAAAAATTGGAACCCAGAACAGACCATAAGAGCATAGTCATGCTTCTTCTGGTTTCTTCACTCAAATTATCAAGGTCAAGGCATTACTTGAACTGAAGATACAAAAATTGGGGTCTGAATTGCATTCATGCTCCTGTTCTCCAAGGATCTCTTCCTTGTTTGGGGACTTCTACTGTTTACACTTGCATCCCTTACATTTTAGCAACCATGTTAACCATGTCATAGTGATCAGTGACATCAACTCTTGTGACATCACCAAGCACGGGTAGTTTTAGGGTTAGGATCTTGCCCTTGTGAACAGAAGGTCACAGTTTCAAGTCCTGGCCTGGGTACCACTGAGATCGTGAGGTTCCCCTACGCTGTTCCCCAGGCACTGTTGCTAGCTGCCTGCTGCTCCACATGTGCATGTGTGATTGAGTGTGTTTACAATGACAAGTCACTTTCACTTTCAGATTGTGACATCATCACTGGACAGTGGTCAGTGGCATCACAGTAGTTGATGATATCACAATAGTTAGGGACGTCACAATGGTTTATTATGTTACAATGGTCAATGATGTCACAATGGTCAGTGATGTCCCAATGGTTTGTGAAGTCACAATGATTTATAATTTCACAATTTTTTATGATGTCACAATTGTTAACAATAGTTATTTGTCATCTCAGGGGCTGCATCCTTTAAAGGACCGCAGTATATGATGGCCACAGAAAGGTTTGATATGTATGTATGAGTGTATGCATGCTCTCCACACTTCATCACAAGGTCATGCACCTCCTGAAGACCCCTGTACACCTGGAGGCAGTATCTTTTGTGTTTGCAGGACTGGAAAGACACAAAGCTTTTTTAAAGGTTTCATGCCTTGTCAAGGGACTCAAGGTCTTTTTACCACAGTCCACTGTACTGAGGGTACCCATGCCTTCAACAACCACTCTCCCTGATCACGTTCTACAAAAGGCCAGTGCAAGGTGTGGGAGCCCAGTAATTATTCCAGAGCATGCTCCATTATAAAGTGTGCTTTTGGGATAATGAAGACTAAGTTCTAGCCCATGTTCTTGCAAAAACTGGGAGTGCACCACACCTTTGTACCTCTTGTAAGTAAACAAAACAGGGTTAAATATCATTCCAGGAGGTGTATTTTAACATCTTACAATTATTTCAGGTCATAACAGCATGTGCCCTCCTCTATAACATCTACCTTGGGCCTGGAGACATTGTGGTCTCAGAGGATGAGTTTGAGGAGGTTATGGCAGAGGATGAGGGGGAGAATAGTTTAGTGCACCCTGGCATGACCAATTGTCAGCAGAGGTGCCTGTCATGGAGGAAGTGCACCCTAACCCTGATTGTTTTTAAAAGCCAATTATAAAGAATTATAAGAATTATAAAGCTGTGATTCGTATATATATATAAAACGTGTCCTGTGATTTTTTTAAATTGGGTTGTGAAATTGTATTTTGTCATCTTTCTAAAAATATTATACTGACATGGCAGCCGTGAATTGAGTCGGCCCTGAAAACGCAGTCGCCAGACAATGCGATGGACAGTAAAGAGAGGCATCCCCAAATACCCTCTGGATACAACCTCCACCACCAGGTCCAATTAAGAGAAGAACACCATTTTTATTGTAACAGATCATCCAGGTCCAGCAGCACCACCAGGAACTCCCTACTTAGCTGTTGTAAATTATATTGTTAATAGTTTTATTACACAAACTCCATTTCCAGAAAAGTTGGGATATTTTCCAAAATGCAATAAAAACAAAAATCTGTTATTTAACTTACAAGTACAAAAGTACAAAAAAAGATATTTGAATAGTTTTTTCACCAGCAGAATTGTGTTTTGTAAATGATGACTGCAACACATTCAACAAAAGTTGGGACAGAGTTAAAATGAGATTGAAAAGTGCACAGAATATTTAAGGAACACCAGTTTAAAAAACTTTACATTAAGCAGGCTAATGGTAGCAGGTAAAGTATAATGAGTGGGTATATAAGCATTCATCAAAGGCTCAGTCTTTGCAAGCAAGAATGGATTGTGGTTCACCCTCTTGTGCCAAAATTTGTGAGACAGTTGTTAGTCAATTCAAAGCAACATTTCTCAGTGCAAGACTGCACTGAATTTAGGTTTTTCAGCATCTACAGTACATAATATTGAAAAAAGATGCAGAGATTTCAGAGACATCTCAGTGCATAAAGGGCAAGGTCGGAAACCATTGTTGAATGTGCGTGATCTTCGAGCTTCGAACCGTCATGCAAGTGTGACAACTATAGTCACCTTGGCCAAGGAGTACTTCAGAAAACCATTGCTACTTATCACACTTATCATAGATGCAAAAGCCAGTATCTGTGGTAGTCAAGGGGTTCACCCTCTCTCTTTCTTTTTTTCTACACTCTTCTGTGTGGCTGCCTTTCATCCTCATCCTCATCTTTCTTTTTCTTTCTTCTCCTCTAACTGGTCACCCACTGCTGCACTTCGATCTTCGTGTGTCCTCAGTGATTGAAGACAGTTCTTCACCTAAGTCAGTTAAACTTATTAACATCAACTAATGTCACATAACTTCTAACATTTTAACAAAAAGGTCAGGTATTATGGCGTTGAGTTTTTTAACATTCATATTGTTTGTTATTGAAGTTGCTTAAACCCAATACATTTAAAAACATACTGTGGGGTCACTGAATGATCGCTATACCAGCTTTGAAAAACCAACCATCCCTGTCGGACAGTGGATCTTGGGATGGGTATGGCTACAAATGATCCACTTATTGGAGCCAAAAAAAGAAGGCTCAATTTCTCTGCTGCGCTGTCAGTCACTGAAAAGACTTTGAAATTGGGCAACCTAGTTGTCACCGCTGTGATGCATTCAGTCGTTGAATGAGACACAGCTACTGTTCTAGAATGTTCACCCCATTTGCACTGTTCTACAATATTCATCTCATTCACACTGCTCTAGAACATTCACTTCATTCACACCGCTCTAGAATGATCACCCCATTCACATTGCCCTAGAATGTTCACCTCATTCACACTGCTCTAGAATGTTCACCTCATTCACACTACTCTAGATTGTCCACCTAATTCTCACTGCTCTACAATGTTGACCTCATTCACACTGCTCTAGAGCGTTCACCCCATTTACACCACCCTAGAATGTGCACCCCATTCACACTGCTCTAGACTGTTCACCTAATTCACACTGCTCTAGAATGTTTACCCCATTCACACTGCTCTAGAAGGTTCACCCCATTCACACTGCTATAGAAAGTTCACCCCATTCACACTGCCCTAGAATGTTCACCTCATTTACGCTGCTCTAGATTGTCCACCTCATTCTCACTGCTCTACAATGTTCACCTCATTCACACTGCTCTAGTACCACTCTAGAATGTGCACCCCATGCACACTGCTCTAGAACGTTCACCCCATTTACACTACTCCAGAATGTTTATTTTAAACAGACTGCTCTTTAATGTTCACCTTATTCATGCTGCTCTGGAATGTTTATCCCACTCACACTAATCTAGAATATTCATTCCATTTACACTGCTCTAGAACGTTCACCTTATTCACACCACTGTAGAATGTTCACTTCATTCACACTGCTCTAGATTGTCCACCCCATTCTCACTGCTCTACAATGTTCACCTCATTCACACTGCTCTAGAATGTACACCCCATTCACACTGCTCTAGAATGTACACCCATTTCACACTGCTCTAGAATGTTCACCTAATTCACACTGCTCTAGAATGTACACCCCATTCACACTGCTCTAGATTGTCCACCTCATTCTCACTGCTCTACAATGTTCACCTCATTCACACTGCTCTAGAACATTCAACCCATTTACACCACTCTAGAATGTGCACCCCATTCACACTGCTCTAGAACGTTCACCCCATTCACACTACTGTTTATCTTAAACACACTGCTCTTTAAAGTTTACCTTATTCATGCTGCCCTGGAATGTTTATCCCACTCACACTAGTCTAGAATGTTCATTCCATTTACACTGCTCTAGAACGTTCACCCTATTCACACCACTCTAGAATGTGCACCCCATTTACACTGCTCTAGAATGTTTATCTTATTCACACTGCTATTGAATGCTCAACTCATTCATGCTGCTGTAGAATGTTTTCCTCACTCACATTAGTCTAGAATGTTTTCCTTGGTTCACACTTTTGTAGAAGAGTCTACATTCAGTGTTTTAGAATGTTCTCCTGATTCTTTCTACTAATCTAGCATGCTCTCCCCATTCACACTATCCCTGAATGTTCTGCCCAGTTGTACAGCTCCACAATGGTCTTCCCAGTTCTACTGGTCTTGAATGTTCTCCTCATTTACACTGGTTAAAACTGCTACACTGCTTTTTCTGGTTGTTGGTGTTTATTGTGTCTTTCATAGAAGGGTGAATACTTGCATGTTCCCTCCTATTCTAGTACTTATAATTGAGCTAAAGCTGTGGGACTTGCCTTGCTTGCTTGTTGCTGTAGGATTCCTGGAGAAACTATTTAATTTCTTGATGTTGGTGGGCTGGAAAACTGCCATAAGCAGAGAGAGGGGGCAAAAAGGCCGCCACTCCGTCCCTGCTGTGCCATAAATAGTCATAGTCATTATTGTCAAGCCCAGTGCTGTAGTTCTTTGTACAAAACTGCATGTTTGTCATAATTAGCCACCTTTAATTCTGAACACAGGACAGACCCAGCCTGCTCTCTATATTTCTGTCATCTTTCTCTCCACCTCTCTTGTCCTCTACTTTCATTTAACCATGACGTTCATCATTTTGCTGGCCTTACTGCTGTTACCTTTTGTGTGAGCGTTTTGACGGAGAAGCCTCCAAGGGACAATAAACCTCTCGATTTCTTTCAAACCAGATTATACAGCCAGGGCCTGTGGAAAACACAGTCTGCAGCATAAAGGATTTGCCTTATTTCTACCCTTGGAGGGGTATCTGACAAGAAGAACCTGTGATTCGATTCATAAAAGTGAGATTTCTCGGTGCGCAATCAAACAGAAATAAATGTGCAATAGGTTGTGAAACCGTAACACCATATGTGGGTATTTTTGTCCTATAAAGCAATATCCACACAAGCTTGTTAAACCGATCAGCTGTAGACCAGAGCTAAAGAAGCACTTTACTTAGGAGCAAAGGTGAGAGAATTTTTGGTGCCCAACTGCCATTTGGAATCAAGACACTGACTTAATTGCTGTGTGAGTATTTGCGGCACTGTGTAATGGAATCAAATGTGTTTGTGTTACAAAACCTTAGTCATGTGTCCAGTGGACCGCCTAATCCTAATATGCATTCTAAACATGCATTGTACTATTAGAAAACCTCAGCATCTTCTCTGCTGAGCCTCGCAGACATCGGTAGCCTCACAATCTCATGGTGTTGGCGTCATTAAAATGCAATAAGTACTTTTTTCTGAAGATAATGAATAATACAAGGCATACCCGAAGGCACAAACAAGAAGCCTGTGATGTCACAATTTGGGTTTAATGTGACAGCCGACGACACTGTCATTATTTTTCATCTGAGATGAGTGTACGAGAGCCCATTGTGATTTCAGATTTATTGATGTAATGAATGCTCTGTTTTGACAGAGCTTGGGAGAATGCCTGATGAGTTCACAAAGCTGACTCCACATTTTCTAAAGAACTCAGCCCACAAGCACACACACAAACACAGACAGGATTTTTTATTTTTTTTTGCATTGTCGGGACTTAGGGTCATACATACATCTCTTATGTACAAACCCTATCTTCGGAAAAGTGGAAACATTTTGTAAAATATGCAAATTAAATTGACAAAACTGATTTCCAGTGGTTTCACTCACCAGTGTATTTTGTATTTTAGAATTTGATGTCTTCAACACACGCAAACAATATTAAAACAGTGGCCTGTTTGTTTTAATGAATCATTTGGGAACTGAAGATACTAATTGTTGCAGTTTTGCTAGTGGAAACTTTCCCCATTCATGCTGAAAGAAGACTTAAGTTGTTGAGCTGTCAGCTGTTTGCCGTTACCCAACTCTCCTCTTCATGATACACCATACATTTTCAATAGGACACATATCTGGGGTGCTGACAGGTCAGTCTAGCACAGACACTCTGTGTCTACAAAGCCATGCTGTTGTAGTGCATGCAGAATGAGCCCTGGCATTGTCTTGCTGAAATAACCATGGACTTCCCAGGAAAAGGCATCATCTTAATGTCAGCATATGTCAGAAATCCCAGTATATACCTTGACGCCAATGGTACCTTCATAAATAAGCAAGTCACCCATGCTGTGGGCAATGATGCACCATACCATGACAGACTTTTCACAGATTACTGTCTGGATGGTCCATTTTGTCTCTGACACTAAGAACTAAAAAACAAGCTGAAATGTGGACTCATCTGACCACAGCCCATGTTTCCACTGTCTTTCCATCTTAAATGACCTTGTCAAACCATGTGATATTCAATTCTTTTTGATCAGAGCTGAATTCAAAAATTATGCCTGGACTCACAACAATTATTTACATTTATCATTCTTTGCTTTATTAATATTTGTTGCCTGAGTTACAATTATTTCTCTTAGTTTTAACTTGAGAAAAGTGGCAAATTGCACTATTGTTCAATATGTTCACATAAAGCAACTAGTTCTGAGCAATAACCTTTTTTTAAACTAAAAATGAAAATTTTGTGTTTGACACTCAGGATCACAAAAATGTCATATCACATCATCAACAACTCATTGTCAGAGTTGCACCTGGGTGCATCCAATGAGACAAAAATGAGTGGGAGAGGGTGGGTCTTATAATGCGCATGTACACACACTTAAATGCCTTTCCTTTCTTCAACAAAAGAATTGTGATTATTGGGGATTTAACATAGAGTGTAGTTTTTTTTAATTTGAACACAAAAAACATAAAATATTAAATCAAATCTTGACTGTAGAAAAAAACCTAATTAAAATGTCTACTGAATATGTGTGCATAGTAAACAAATGTGCAGTCAGTATCATTTTGTTAGTTCTGTCAGTGTATATTGCCCCTGTTTATCTCTGGTTTCTAACACACACACAAACACACACACACACACAGTTTTTCTGTTTTGCAAAATGCGCTGGAGGACGCAAAAAGAAAGAATAAATGAAGAATTTGAGTGGCAGAGCTCTGGTGTATTCCCAACCTCCTTTATGGCTTATTACCCCAGTGCTTACGTGTCAGTGTGCTTCTGGAGCTCTCGACACAATTACTGGCATCAATCTTTTATGCCACCCCGGCAATAAGGCTGTGAAAAGATGTAGCGCTTATTCCCCCGGTGTGGAGAAGAAAAAAAAATCTCTCCAATGCATTCATGTCACTGCGGAGCGCCGCACATCGGTGCCAACACAAAGAGGGCTGGGATCAATGCCACTCTGAATAAGCCCGCAGCGTCACTTTACTGCTGTGTCAGAACAGAAGAGCTAGAACCGTCAGAAGCAGCGAAGTCACTCCTCCTCACTCATGCTCAGTCGGTTGACCCATACATGCTCTGCAACATATTATTCTCAGCAGCAGCAAGGATGGATGAGCTTTCCAAAACACCATAACAAAAATTTCACTTAGGTTGAAAGTCAGGTCTGGTACATAGTTTGAGTTTTTAGTTGAAATATTCTACGCTATTAAGCCAGACTATGTTTTTGTAGTTAATCGTCACTAAGCTGGCTGGACACACCAATAAATTTGTCACCAAGCTGATGTTAGTTTGACTACATGGCAAATGAGCTACACTATACACCAATCAGCCATAATATTAACACCACCTGCCTAATATTGTGTACCCCCCCATGCTGCTGAAACTTCTCTGGCTGTGGTGCACTGTGTGTCCTGACACCTTTTTTCAGCATTCACTTTTTAAGTGTTCACACCCCATGTGTTTGTTTTGTTTTTAACTGTGCCTTTTAGAGAATATGTAAATTACTTCTATTTGATAGGCTGTCCTTTATTGCTCCTTATTCTAAAAGCAGTACAGGCTAAAACACCTCTTAGAACTTGGTACAGTTTTTGTTTTTGGCTTCTAACTGCTCATGTCTAAAGCCAATGTAAAAAAATTTATGATCATCACAAACATTGATTTTTCAAACACAGCCCACAAAAGTTTCATATTTATAGTGGCAAAACAGACATTTGTTTCATTTTCTGGACAGTCCCAGAAAGTTCTAAAAGATTCCAGAAAGTTCTAAAAGATTCCAAACAAAGATTCCAGAATTCTGGACAATTCTAGAAACTTCTAGACAGTTCTCACA
>JBBPDA010000039.1:5053023-5077205 GCA_037974385.1 Arnoldichthys spilopterus | reverse complement strand
CCAGAAAGTTCTAAAAGATTCCAAACAAAGATTCCAGAATTCTGGACAATTCTAGAAACTTCTAGACAGTTCTCACAGTTCCAGAATATTCTACAAGTCTACTTGTTTTCAAAGTGAATAGAGAATGTCCTTGAAAACAGATACATTTCAAAATTTCATTGTCCTTAGCACAGAAGTAAAGTTTTTATGAAACAACCGCCATTTTCTATTGATTTTAGGCATAAGGGATTGGGCAAACACTTTGTACCCAGGAACCAAAATAAAATAGAACTCCGTTACATAGTGTTTTTGTTCTAATGTTCTTTCTGTGAATTTTCTTGTTCTCTCTCTGACAACATTATAACCATTAAAGAAAATTATTCTGTCTCTATCTTGTGGTTTAGAAAAGTATTACAAGTTGTCTTCACTGTATGTAAGGAATTCAGCTGAACAAACCATGGCGCAAGTCTCTCTCTCCCTCTGTCTTTGTCCCTCTTTCTCATATTTTCCCCTTCTTGCTCTCTCTCATTTGTGAGTATGTGTCTGTTTTGGCATCCTTAAGAACTACCTGGGCCTCTTCTTCATATGATTAATGAAGTGTTGCATCTGAGAAGATGACTTATGTCCTACACTTGGCATAATGAAACATTAAAGTTTGCAGTTATTAAAATATGATTTACAGATATGTTTCAGTCGAGCAATTCAAAGACAATACCAACTCTGACCCATAACTGAATTGGGCATAACAAGCTTTTTTATATTTACTGATTTTGTTAGGTGCGTTTCATGCACAGCTTGTTGCATCAGAAATAGATTTAAATGTTTGCTGAATACTTAGTAGCAGTGGCACAGTAAAGACATGGTGGTGGTATTGCCTGTGTGTGTAGGTTGGTAGGGGTGGCGGGGTTAAGATGATTCCAAAGGGCCAAAGAACATCATCTAAAAATTATTATTATACATTTGCCATCCAATATAATATTCTTTCATAGGGCCGAAAATGTCTAGCACTGCCTCTATTTGGGAGATAGACAACGAACAACTAGAACACTAAAACCACTGACCTAAATGACATTGATCTTGTTATCTTGTTACAGTGGCACCTGCCAAGGAGTTGGATATATTAGGCAGCAAGCGAACAGTCATTTCATGAAATTCATGTGCTGGAAAGAGGAAAAATGGCCTAACATAAGGATCTGAGGCACTTTAAAAAGCACCGTATAGTGATGGCTACACGACAGAGTTAAAGCATCTCCAAAATGGCAGGTGTTGTGGAGTGTTCCAGGTATGCAGTAGTTAGCACCTACCAAAAATGATCCAAAGACAACTGGTGAATAAGTGAGAGGGTCATGGGCACCCAAGGCTCACTAGTTTATGTGGGGAGTGAAGGTAATGTGTTCAAACCCATAGAAGAACAGCTACAGTTTTAAAAGTGAATGCTGACTCTGATAGAAAGTTGCCAGCAAACACAGTGCATCATAGTCGGAGCTGTTTCAGCAGCATGAGGGAAACCTATTCTGAATTAGCCACAGGGGTTAATGTTAATCGCTGATCGGTTTAGCATACACGGAGGGATAAATCAGCACAGCATTGAGGTACAAGGTGGTTAGGGTTAGTATTATGATGATCATAAAGAGCATCATGCATTATAAGGTGACTAAAGAAGGTACAGGAGAGCGAAAGTCTGTACAGGTTTGTCCATGTATCTGCACACAATCTGATGTACAAATTCACTTTCACTGGATGCCATTAAGGGGTCTTTACTATGTGTTATAAACAGTAAAACTTAAAAAAGAGACCTACTTTTGGTTCTTTTTGGGCTTGTAGGTGGTTTTGTTACAGGTAGCACCATCTATCAAGTGTCAAGGCTATATACACCAGCTGTTATTTGAACCAAGGCTTTATCTGCCAAAGAGGAAAATTTTGCCACTGACTTAATCTGATTACATGAATACCTTGAAAGAAAGAACACACACACACACACACACACACACACACACACACACACACACACACACACGTTGGTATTGCTATCTTTGTGAGTACAAAGTAATGTAATACTGCATTTCATTATTACTGCACCAGCACCTAATCCATATCCATACTTCTTTCTGCTCTTTTAGTGTTGTTTAAGTTAAATTGGTGGAGAAAACAGCATGGTTCGTTGTGACGACCAGTAAAATGTCTCCACTTCCACAGATTTTCCTGCATTCCTATCAAAATTAGTTCATTTGGTCCTCACAAAGAGTACAATATATGTGCACACACACAGTGCAAGCAAAATCCATATTTGTTAAGGAAACAATGCAGCCATTGCCGTGTATGGAAACTGTTTTACTGAGGATTACAGAAAGACACGCCTTGTCCCCGGCCCACCGTCTAATCGAAAATGAAGACCGTGTTTCGGCCACATCCCATTGGCCGGCACGGCTAAAGCGTATTAGCCTACGCTCCGCCCACCGACCCTCCCCTTTCCGATAACACGCTGCTAAATGTTGGGGATGGAAGGCGCGGGGAGGTTGGAAGGTGCACAGTAACGGTCATTTTATTAAGAAGAAGACGAAGAAGAGGAAGAAAATTTAAAAAAATGTCCGCGCACAGAAATGTGAGGTGCACTTCAAGGATGTAGTTAGGCCGGGAGAAAAAAAAGAAGCCGGCGAGAATTTTACACACACAAGCACAAGGTGACGCGAACGAGGTGACGGCAAATTGTCATTTTGGGAAATTTTTATGTATATACGTATTTTTTTTTAAAGAAAAATCTCTCCACGCGAAAAAAAAGTGTGAGGCGGGGGAAAGCCGAGCGAGCGGTCGCGCGCCGTCCTCGCGGAATGGAATGCGCGGTGTGACCGTTGGAGGAATTTATCTAGGTCGAGAAAATTCACACACGCACACACACGGACACAGGACTTCTTGAGCCGGGAGGCAGCCGCACTTGTCCGTGCGCGGAGCACCGGCTGACTGGTGGAGGGCGTGCTGCGGGCAGGCATGTCGGCATGGCTTGTACGAGGAGAACCAAAACTTTGGTGTCAACGTGCGTGATCCTGAGCGGCATGACCAACATCGTGTGTCTGCTGTACGTCGGCTGGGTCACCAACTACATCGCCAGCGTGTACATCAAAGTTCCCGTGCCCGTCCCGGTCAAAAAGTTGGAAAGCGACAAAAAGGGAGAAACTCTGCGGATTATAGAGCGACTCGACCGGCTGGAGAATGTGGTCAACCAGCACATACAAGGTAGGGGGAAGCGCTGGACAGGAATCGGAAGAACTTACCTGGGTTTTAGCAGTAATCACGTATTTAGTGTGTGGTTTTGTCCAGCTGCTGCATCTCTGGCTCATGTTTGTGGTTCATAATGCTCCAAAACGCAGTGCTCGGTTAAAAAAGCAGTGTTAAAGAGCACAAGGCCTACTGAGCGTCACTAGAGAAGGGTTACCTTTCAGACTGCAGTACTAGATAGACAGATAGATAGACAGACAGATAGATAGATGGATAGACAGACAGATAGATAGATGGATAGATGGATAGATGGATAGATATATACTTTATTTATCCTGAGAGAAATTTAGGTACCAATAGCCATAATATACAAATAACAATACAAGTACACATAATACAAACATCCATACAAATATTATACTATACACACTATACAAATATACTATATGAATAACATTGAGTAGGTACAGTGTGTGAAATGCAGTCATAGGGCACTGGGAAAATTAATCTTACAGTTAAATTCAGGTAATATAGATGGTGTGTACAATAATGCCAGTGCAGTTGGAATCATGCAGATATTATTAATACTAAAGTAACAGGTGGCACATAATATGAGCCAAGAGTCACAGGAACCAAAGTGTTCATGCCTAAAATGACATAATATTGGAAACCAATGACATGGCTTATGCTGATAGGGTGGCATGTTTAAAGTGGCACATTATGAAAGGGATGACCAAGCTTTAACCAAGTGATGAGGTATTATATCTACCGCAAAGCTAGTATAGCTAATGTAGCTTGAGAGCAGAAGAAGAATCGTCAGGCATAACAGGCATAAACTTAACAGTTTGGCTTTGCTGATCTATTTTAGAGCCTCAGTGTTTGTTTCAAATGATTAGTCATTTGTGTAGCATTTCTAGTGTTACATAATAATAAATATGAAGTTATTGTGTTTATTCCAATGATTTCTTTTTATATTTTTATGCTAACAGTAGTTTGTATAGGAATAGCTCTGCATTCAGGTGAAACATGCATTCAGAAGTATTCTAGGAATCAATGGTGGTTTTCTCCTGGAATTGCAAACATTTGCTGAACATTAATTTTGAGAAGTTATTGTGAGCTCTGTCTTTTTTGTCATTTTCTGATTCCTCCTTAACACTGTATCTCAGTGTCTTGGCTAATTGTCAGGATACACAATATTACAGATGTCTCATCACAAACCAAATACTCGGCCAAACCTGTTTGGACCACCAGAGCTGGGTGATTTAGGTCCAAAATGTAGAAATTGGATTCCTCAGTCTTTGGTTTAAGCAAATGGGAAAAGCCAAGCAGCTAGAACAAGACAGGATCCAACGGAGGATTCTAGGGAGGAGTTTTACTTCCTGGACCCAAATTGCCCACCTCTGCGGACCCCCAGTTTTACCTTCATTTAACTGTGATGAGGTAATTGGAAAACACGGTGAAGTCATTTATCATATCATACTGACACTGCAACTCAGCAGATATTTAGGGCTGATACAGTGAAGACTTAATTAGCACAAGATCCATATCAGGCTTGTGGATGTGCCTAGAAGAACTTTTTGTATACCATTTAATGCATAGTGTGGCAAAATTTATCACAAAAGTTATAAATAATGTTATGTTAACCAGATTTATGTGCCTAATATTAATGATATTATTTTTAATTTTTATTTTTAAATGTTTAGAAATTATATTTTATATCTTCTATTTTATAATTTTTTGTCTCTTAGTGCCCACCAGTCCATTCTGTCTGTCTAAACTGTTGTAACGAAAAGTTTTGAACCCTCAAGATTAATAAAGTTTTCTAAATATGAATTTATGGCAATACCTGAACACAGTATTTTGCTTTTCACAACCTTGACAAGCTGGTCAGCGTTCAAGGATTACAATTTTAATGGTTATTAAAGCAAATTATTTATGAACATGGAAGATTGTTGAAAAATGTTGCAGAAGATAACAGTGCCTGAATCACAACACAGGAGTGAAGTGAGTTTTCATGGTGACTTAAGTGCAATGCTTTGTTCCAAAAATTGTTTTGGATTTACTGAGGTTTAACATAGAGCAGCCTAATTTTCACAATCTGAGTTATTATTAAAGTAGGGCAGATGTACTATGCGCCTGCTGGCTGATGGCAGTGTAGACGTCTTTGCTTAAACAAAGTAACTTCTGTATGTATGAACCATTACAAACACAGTCAAGCAACTATAAAGAACATTCTCACTATAAATGTGTATCTTTCCTCTGCCAATTTGCAAATGTTACTCATTATAGATGCTCACAAAAACAGCGTTTGGTTAAGGTCTGTAAAAGCCTTGAATCCTCATCGCACTGTCCTTTCCCATGCAGTCGTTTTCTTTCAAAAACTGTTAGTGACAGTTGCTGGCTGGCAGAGTGTAAAAAAACTACCAGCACTTCTTGGTGAACTGTACATTTTTTGTAATTCTTTAACTGGATCAAGACAGGGATTTTTTTTAGCCTCTTAAAATCTGAAACGTATTACATTTTAAGGATTATTTCTCAGTAACAATGTAGACATAGGTTTAGAGGTTTGTATTAGAAATCTGCCCCATTGAAAGTTGTTGGTTGGTTAAACGACAGCATGAAAAATGTCTGATTGTTGGCAGATGTTTCTGTATGTCAGGTAACATCAGGCTAAATACTTAGTCCTTTTAAAAATTTGGCATGTCTTGGCAGTGGTGGTGTAATGATTAGCGAGTCGCCCCTGCTATCTGAAGGTTGCCGGTTCAAATCCCAGACCGGTACAAGGCCCACTGAGGTACCATTAATGTGGTGCTTTATTTTATATTATATTATTTATATCCATGTCTGTGAAGCTGAGGAGAGTAACATGCCCACAGCCACCTCCTTCAGTGATTTGGGAATGAGGGTCCTGCAAATCCCTGAATATGTCTTTACAACTAAGGGAAAATGACAAAATACACCAATTTAGCTGCTGCTGTGGTGTCTGGTCATGAATTTATCCTATTTAAAATGACATACACATAGGATCTAAACATGGGAATTTAAAACCTTTATTTTTTCAAGTAATTTCCTTAAATACTCCAGCAGGCCCAATTTGTTCTCTACCATACAGACAATCTTGTGTACCTGCTCGAACTATAAAAATGTGCCAGCAATTACATAGCTGTATTCTTTCAACATGGTTTGTGGATTTGCAGAGGCTAGACTCCTGTATAAGGATTCCGATCAATCTATTGTGGCTGTGAGCTTTCAGACAGACATGGTGGCACCCACATTCGAATCCCAGGCACAAATGGACCCCACTGAGCCGAGAGGCAGCTATGCTCGGCTGATTACTTAAGCAAACATTCCCTCGCTGCAGCCACAGACAAATTTTACTGTTTGGCACAGGCACGCAGTTGGTTGCTGGAATGCTCTTGGCAAATGGAGTACATTAGGGAAAGATTTCTCTAGTCTTAACACTTCAGGGCTTTTGGTCGTCTTCCCGAACACACCGTCGCTCTTTCTGATCTCTAATCTTTTTAGTCTTGGGCAGTGAATTTCAAGAACACTTTAATTATCCACTTTTTATGCTTTGTAGATACTCATCTGGTCTTTTGCACTGTGTCTTTAAGCACATTCTATCAATTACCTGTTCAACCAAACATTTAAACATGTCATAAGCTCACTGATGAGTTCCAGCGTCAAACGAGAACGACTGATTATGTGCTATAGTCCAGCCTTCCATATTCACTCACTGCGCAGCGTCTCTATCCACGGTGCCTATGAGCCCTTGTTGGAATGAGTGATTCACATGGCGGAGGAACATGCCAGATGTGGCTTTACCAGCTGGCTCCACCAGCTGTGAGGACGGTCTGTCTGGTCTCGCTGTCATGGTGAAAAAGCAAGGTGCTCCCTTTCAGTGAGTCTCTACTGCTGCGAAGCCTTTTCCCATTAAAACCCTGAAGAGATGGCGCATCAGGACACCTCTGACACTGTGTACTTTCCAGCTGAATAGTTGCATCAGGAGAGCAGACTTGACAGGTTAACATAAACTGCTAAAAGTGCAATTTAAAAAAAAAACTCCTCGCTTGCTTCCTGCCCTCATCTGCTATTTAAAAGTAGTGGTATACTGCTGTTATAAAAAATCAGCACTTTTTGTTTAACAGACTCCAAGCTTATTGTGGAATGGACTTTCAAATGCCATTCACAGCGTGTGCTGGCACTTTGTGGAGGCAGTGGTGACTGAATATGGAGCTCAGAGTTGGTCTTCTTGCGGAAGTCCTATTAGGTTTCAGCCCTTTGTGTGGATTTCCTCTTCATCACAACACAATATACTCTTCCTTTTAACAGCTGAAGAGCTTTCCAGTCTTGTGTTTCCTTCAGCTGCCACTGGCTTCAGTGTGGTCTCTGGATTAGGCTACTCGGTCTAAAGGGCTTATTAGATAATTTGCGTTCCGTTGTTATTAAAATAAATGAGCTTGGCAACATATACTGCACTTAGTTACACAAATGGCTGTTGAGTTGTTTTTCTTACTCACTACGTTTCATTAATACACAGCGCCTGGGAATTTATTACCTATTTCATTTTGACAGACAGTAGGATGATGATGATAATATGCAGAGTCTATTTTCAGGCTGGTTGGCAGGTCCTTGGTGTTTGAGTATAAAAAGATACATTAGTAATGACGTTAAATTGTCTTAATGAAGTTAAACTGCCTCCGCATTGTATCACTTTTGCACAGATTGAAAACATGGGTTATTTAATAAAATGTTAAGTAAAATAATTTCAAATACGAATTAAAAATGGTTCACACCATAATACATACTGTACAAAATAAATAAAGGAGTTTAGAACCCCTGCCATGAAGCACTGCTGCAGAGTTTTGAAGATGCTAACACTGTAATTAAATGAACAGCTGTACAAACATAAAATAATACATAGAACAGAAAACATAGTTATTACATTTTCATAATGTTTTCTTCATTTATTTGCCCTTTTCAATAAATGTTACCCCTATTTTTTTAATGTCTCATTTCTAACATAATGTGTTTTTCTTATTCTCTGTTGTCTGAAGGTATGTGCCATAACACTACTTTGTCAGCTAACACAAATCACTGGTGCTTTTACACTTGTTTGACTATATTTTATATATTTGTATGTTATGCAATTGCATTGTCCTAAAACAATTTTGGCATTGTCTTGCCTGGAACAACTGGGCTGCATTAGTCTGGGGGCATTTTTAAGCCGTTTTACACTGGAGTGGAGGTGGAGAAGTTTCATTTTTGTCTACATTTGTTTTTTTTCATAGTTAACATAAACATAAAATAAGCTGTGTAGGTGACATGTAGCATATCTATAACCGTTTTAAAAAAGTTTAGTTAATTTCCTCATTTTATTGGACATTAGAATCTTCTCAGAATTTATACAAGTGTACTGCTGCTGGTATTTTAAAATATAGACTATAATTATGATATATTGCTTTAATTTTGGGCTTAGTTTGTGCAGTACCACAGGAATACTACATACTGCATTTTGTATTGCTTTGTCATTTGTAAAGTGTGAAAAGTAGACCCAAAGTATTAATAGTTTTTTAAGTACAAGACAAAGTATTTTACTAAAGGAATTCTACCACTAATCTGTGTAGTTAATAGGGGTGTAACAATGAATCAATCTGTATCGATACATCAGCCAAAATAGTGCATGATCCAGTACATCAATGTGACAAATAAAGATTGATGTGTTTTCATTCCACAATTAATTTTACTTCATTTTATTGTGCACATTGTTTTGTATTGAGAAGTTGCTTTTGCTTATAACTACACTGCCGTATTTGACCTTTAGTGATAAATAGTTCAGATTATAGTTTGTTTGCATGTGTGATTTCATCATATTTCATACTGACTGCAGACACCAATATTGAACTGAATAAGCCAAATAGCATCAAATCAGATCTAATTACTGCAAGTTTAAAGTATTGAAAATGTATCGGATTGTTGTCTGAAATAATTGGATCGGATCGAATCGTAATGAAATTTGTGTTTTACACCCGTAATAACTAATGGTGAGTGTTTGCCAAAAATATAGTCATTAGGGATCTCCTGATCTGATCCAGGGTATTGGTATTGGGCTGATACTTGTTATCAGAGAGAAGAAAAATATAAGATCTGATACACACAGTGTGTTGTGATAACAACAGCAGTCGCCATTTATTCACATGAAGTTGGGAGTTAGCTGTTCTGACCCCACATGCAGTGCAAAGCCATTTCCAAACTCTCCTTTAGATCCTAAAAGCAAATAACACGCAGAAAAGCCAGCTTATTATGTGCTCTAGCATCCGTCCAACACTCCATTTTATCATTCTAAACCTGAGCACATACTCATGCTTTCACATGGATGACTGAAATAGCACTCTCTCTATTAACAAGCGCTCTAATGTCAGGTTTTATTCACTATATGCCAGGTTGAAGTCAGCTTCGCGTTTGAATTTTGCAGTTTCTTCTTAAATTGTACAGCTGTGACGGTCTGGTACCGGTCAGTCCATCATGTAAGTCTTTTATAACCAGCCGTTATTGTGGACGATACGATAGGGAAGTGTTTCAGTGAGATGTGTTTAGGTGGCTAAGTATTAATATTATTATAAATAATAATAATAATAATAATAATAGTTCAAGAATGACACAAAGTATTGGATTGATACTGGTATCAGAAGATAACCAGGGCTTGGTATCATATTGGAAGTGAAATTCATCGCACCATTATCTGATTTCTAGAGTTATTGTATTATTTAAATAGCCACATAAACAGCATAAACCCCAGTCTTGTCAAATAACAATAAACAATAATTGCTTATTGCAGTGCTTCAACCATGAAATGGCAATAAATGAGCACATTTTGTGTAATGTAAGTGAGAAGTTTAAATTTTTCGTCACATAATGTGCTTTGATGAGTTCCTTAGCAACTGTATTAGTTGTGTATTTTTTATATTTTGAACAAAATCACATTACTGAGTGACTGAGTGATTTTTCCTTCTCCAGACTAGCCAGCATGTACTGTAGTGGTAGAGCAGACATCAATATCTTGGTGTACTTAGTTTTTGATGAAGTTATTTAAAATAGTACTGTTTTGCTTACACTTATGAGCATATCCCTATTCGTTCTTTTTTTAAGCTCCCTGTTTTTATCTTTAATGACCTGTTGTATGTAGAAGCAATGGTAATTATGTAGTAGTCTTTGTGTAACTCACACACTCCAGTTTGATAGGAGGTGGTAAGAGATTCATTGAGTAAAAGAAAATGAATGGCTTCCATTGAGTGAGGGAAGATGATTGTAATTTGTTTGTCACTCAGTATCAAATTAAGCCATTAAACAAACTAGAAGGCATATTGATTTCTAATAAGGAAACAAATTACAAAGAGACAGAAGCAGATAAAGCAGCCAAATCCTTAATTTAACTCTGATGGAAAGTTAGTCAATTGAAAGTAAAGAAAGATCTGTTTAAAGAATAAAAAATCAAATTATAGTAATTATTAATAAACCTGTTTTGGTTTTGTTTAATTGTAAATTTGAGGACTTGAAACTTGATTAACTAATATTAATAAAATGCTAAACTTTTAACAAGGAATCCAAACAAAGAAAGGGTCATTATGGCACTGTGCAGCATGTGAATGCGCCTCACATCTCTTTCCACTTCGGTTTATAGTCTAAGTGATGGAGGCATGGGTGTTTTTGTGTGGTACTATTCAGCTAATATTTTGTGAATTTTTAAGTAACATTTTATTTTATTTATATGTTAATTCAATGCATTATTTGCTTGGAAGTTACATAAATGTGCTAGATTTAGGATGGACTGAAGCCTCACTGTATGTGACCGATGTTAGTAACATACTTTAACTAGCATTAGCAAGTTAGCTAAACTGTGAAACTAAATTAACTCTGAGCATAGTAGTAATGTTTATTCGGCCTAAAATGTTTAAAAATAAACTCAACTTTTCTTGACCACTGCCTTTGAACTGATTTAAATGTGGAAACTGGGCTAGATCATCAGAAATTTGTATGACTGGATTTGTGACTTGCTTTACCTATGCAATGACGACTTGTCTTTAGGGGTGACTTGTATTTGATCACGATAACGATACATTTCATATTGCCCAGCTCTACTTGTTTTGCTTGATTTGATGCTGATTCTCACCACAGTAACTTAAAACTTATGTGAGACTAAAAGGTTGAGTTTTGGGACTTGCTTGTGACTCGCACATGCGACTTACTCACTTTTTTCAAGGTTGTGTACTGAATTTCACAGAAAACCTGATTAAAATTGTGACATCTGTACAGACTAGATGTGCTGACATGTAATAAAGTGTATGTAACAATAGTGACTTGCTGGTGTATTACGAGTCAAAATGCTGATTAATTATTAAACAAACAATGAATTAATCAGCCAGATTTTAAATATTATAATATAAAATAAATCAATAAAGAGTATCATTAACCTTTTGTTCATGTTACTGACACACTGTTGTAATGTTTGTGAAGAGATAAGTTATAAAGGCAATTGTTGCTTTGTAGGCTTCCACGACTTCTGATGGTGTTTACAGAATGAAGTATATTTTAAATGAATTAACCAGTTTTTCGTAGCTAGCTAATGCATATTATATAGTGTGTATAACATTAAGCTCAAGTGACTTTAGATATAATCTAGCTTATTCTAAAAAAATAACTTACATTGTGAGCTGTGTCCTGTTTTTGGCATAAATGTTTATGGTTACAAATTTCATGAATTTGTAGTATTAATAAACGCTTGCTGAATTGGATGTGAAAGACATAATTTATTGTTAAGTTCATTGTTAGATTAATAGATAGATGGTGTCTGTGTTGTACAATTATGATTATTATATGTGTTGCTCTGCATGTTTCTGGATCAGAAGATTCTAGGTTTTACTCTTGACCGTCCCGCTACACTGCCCCCCCAGGTTCTGTTGATAGCTGCTTGCTGCTCCACCTGTGCACGTGTGATGGGTTAAATGTCACACAGAGGTCACATTTCGTTGTGGTGTTTGAGTCACTTTCACTTTCATGTTTGCTAAGATCTACCTAAACCACTGCCTGAGTAGAGGTTACTAACTCCTAAATGAACAAGTGTTGTGGTGACAACGGGACCTTATAAGCATGACAGAGTGAGCTCAGCAGCGGAACGACGCTGTGATTCCTGTTTCCCATCTCATTCTCCGCTCCCCATAGCTTCTCTCTATAAGCAGTAGGTCAAGGTTAATTACTCCAGCTGTCGAGAATCTGAGGAAGTTGCAGAAACAAATAACTTTTCATCATGGAAACGTAAAAGGCACGTTGTGTTTAGTGTCTGGTAGAAGACTCTCCTGAACCGTCAACGCAGGTTGTAACTGAAAGAGTGACTCACAAATGGCTGTGCCAATCAGGTGTACTGTGTGGCCTGAGCGTTGATCCTTTTCATAGCCTGATTTATGGCTGTGGTTGCGCAGGTTATCTTGTGATAATCTGAATGAGCTCTGTTAGTCTAAGACATTGCAAAGTCCCCCAGCCAGAGAGACAGGGGCTATTAATCAGGGAAGCTCACACTCTGCTGCAAGGGGGCATATTTTTAGAGCTTGGCCTTTATTGCACAAAGCATTTTAACTTTGTTTGGGTTGAAAACAGTATCAGTTGGCCCGAGTTAACACCTAACTAGGTCCTGATGAATGAATTTTGGTCAAATATGCCCCTACAGAAAGTGATGTATTTGCTCTCAGAGACGTATGTCACAGGTTTGTTGTATATCATTTGGGGCAAGTATTGTAACAACTGGACTGCTAATGTTCCTAGACATGTGACAGAGACAAATAATGTTTTTTTATAAAGTTTTTATATATCTAAATTTATGCAAATGGTGGGAAAAAATCACATTGGTGGAGTACATCCCTGCTGAAGCAGAACACAGAGTGGGTATGTTTGAATAAGACTCAAGCATGTTGATTTTTGTCTCCGTGAAATGGAACGAGCATTTAATTACGGTAAATGGAGCGCAGGAGAACTGATGACGAAAACAATTAATTATTTTGTGGCTGGAAGGCAAAAACTGCTATGACAAGAACAAATTTAAAATGATGGATTGTAGCACACCGCTGTCATATTTCATGCATGTTGCTGAAATGCACTGAAGCCGCTAATGCAGTACTTTGCACAGTTCTACATGATATTGACTCATCTGATTTGTTTGGTTGTCTTAACCACAATGTCGTATGAAACAAAATGATAAATATTTTTTTGGCAGGACAAATTGAAATTGAGGTTGATTCTTCTAGAGACGGTGATGTGGGAGATATTTGGGAGGCCATTGACTTAAGAGGGAAAAGAACATCATCTTTCATGCCCTTCACTAGTAAGTAATTGTGGTGAATGCCACATGTTTGAAAGAAAGGGCTGAGGCAGAACTTGAGAAAGAGCTTCTAAAGGTTTATAAACAGGTAGAAGAGAAATCCCTCTTGAGAATCAGATCAATAATCTCTATAAGTACACTCTTGGAAGAAAGCACAGAATTGTGATTTTAAAGGTACTGCAGTTTTTAGAAAGCATATCACAGGGGCAGTTTAACATAAAACTGACCTATCCACTATTGTGAATACAGTTTTCTGTTTAAAACAAAACACACAGTTGCACCTTGGAGTCCCAGTAGTGGCATATGCACTACTGCAAAACACAGAAAAAAAAATGTTATCCACAAAAATCAAAACATTCTTGGCTGAAACTAAAATTCAGGAAACACCAAACCCCCCCAAAACAGTAAATTTAATACTAACTTAGATATTTCCAAGAAAGCCATTACTGATGGAGAAATAAAATGAATTTTAGAAGAACTTTAAAAATAGTAAAGCAATTACAGAACATTTACATTTTAAAAAAACAAAAGTGGGGAAAAAAGTGAATGTTCAAATATCAAAAGAAGACAGGGCCAATATATTGGAAACACAGAATACTACTAATGACTATGGGGCTCTGAGTGAATTGGGTTAATTACTCCTAATTTGAAAGCCATCCAGGCATGGTCCATAAATTAATGACACTGTTGGAAACATTGTGGAGCAGCAATGGCTGATCACTTTCATATTCTTTGGGCATCTTTCATCATTCAGCTATTTTAGCTATACCTCTATCCTTCTAAATACTGATTTTAGGATGTCCTTAATCATTAAAATGATTAACGTCATTGGGAAGACATGCCTTGTTCTACACTCTAGAGTCTGAAATCTGCACAAGGTAAAGAAAAATACTAAAATTATTGTGGTGGCTGGCAGTAGGAGTTGGAAATCTAAAGATATTATAAGACATTAACGATCTACCTTTCATGTGAAGCATACAGATTGTAACTTAAGTCTCCTCCTGCTAATGTAATGAGCAATAATATGGATCCATGTTATCTTACTATATGGCTAGAGAAAGCTAAGAGCATGGCAGGTGAAGACTGAAAGTGACTGAAAGTCAGTAGTGGTTCTGTTATGCACAGTCAGATATTTCTGCATTCAGACATCTGAGATAAGTCCATCCATCCATCCAGTTTCCAACCACCCAGGACAGGAGGCCAACCCAACGCAGGGCAACACACAGACAGACAGACACTCACACATTCATACACACATTCACACCTATGGGCAATTTTCCAATCCAATCAACCTACTGCAAGCCTTTGGACAGTGGAAGGGAAACCGGAGCACCCGGAGGAAACCCACGCGAACACGGGGAGAGCTTGCAAACTCCGCACAGAAAGGCACCTGTGGCCAACCCGGGGATCGAACCCAGGACCATCTCACTGTGAGGCGACAGTGCTAACCACTGCACCACCGTGTGTCATGTGGAAAGATCCTCACTGGCCTGAGTGCACTCTGAAAAACAACTGCAGACCTTTTCTTATATTCACATGAACTTCATCAGAGGAAAGACCTAGTTGATAAACTGAGGTAAGACGGTATTAAACGTTTATATTATTAAGTCTAGTTTGCTTTTTATAGCTGATATAAATTTCAGAGCTAACTTGATCAACATGATTGAGAGATGTGTACCAAGTTTAGCTTCACTTTAGCCCATTACTGAATACAACAAGGTTTTTCTGTGTCAGCTCATATTAGTTTAAAAATTGAAACCAACAAATGGTACAAACTAGCTTGTTAGAGTGTGAAATTTTTATGACAGTAAAATTGAAAATTGGCAAGAACGTTCGCAATGAGGTTGGGGATTATATTTTTAAAAATCTTGTTGGGGGATTGCCCACCTTTTTAACCTAGTGAAAAATAAACTTAGCTAGAAAATAAAACATAAAAATGGTTTTGTAACATTCTGGGTTTAGGAAGTAAGTGCAAGCTATAAGGGTTTTCTTAGATTTACTTTAATAAACATACAAACACTACAAATAAATGTAAACTATGAATATTACAAAACAAAAAGCTACAGACTTAGGAAACACATGACAGGAACTTGAACAAGATGAACAGGGTTGATACAAGAGATAACCGACAGGGCTAGACAAAACACAAGAGACTAAATATTGAGACAAAATGAGGAACAACTGAAACAGGAGGAGACCAGAAACAAGAAACAGGTGACAATGGGCTGAGACATAGGTGGGGCTAGGACATGAACAAACACAAGACATGAGGACAGGGAGCACATTGGAAAAGAAAAACCCAGGCAAGACCAAAACACCACAGGTATCTTTGAGTGTGTCTCTTTTAGTAATTGTTCATTGTTTGAATGTGATATGACTAGAAGGCATTATAAATAGTTCACTGAATCAAGGACTTGGTGCTTACCGCTTTTATTCCCATTTTATACTAGTTTGACTCTTTCAGTCATTCATTGGTCAATGCAAAATGATGAAATCAGTTCAGTAATTTGCTTCTGATGTTAATTATTAGCAAAAAAGAAAGACTTTCTTAAAGATACTTCTCAATCAAAACTGAACAATGGTTTATTAATGTTTATTAACAAATTAGCAAATTTAATTACAAAAGAATTTTCTCTCCATAGACTTAAGTGCATGGAGCAGTACTGCAGAATATAAAACATTTTGTGAGTGAGTGTGGCCACAAAACTTTTCTCGATGATGATTTGTCTGGTCAGAGGTTCTTAACCTGGAGGTTGCGAGATAATTCAGGGGAATCTGGAAAATAAAGGTCTACAAATTTTAAGAATCATTTTCATGAAATCTTTTCTTTTTTTTCACATAATGCTGTGATAAAGATATTGTGGCTTTGGCATCTGGTCTGTGCATGGAGAGTGACTGTTCAGCTGGGGAAGTGCACCACGTAGGTCAGTTGTTGTGTTGTGAGAAACGAAGTACCTTATCGCCTGTGAGGCTTGTATTTTCCCAAATTAAGAGCTCTGTTTGGGTTCACTGCATCTTTCCCGCCTTCATTCTTCACTGTCGTTGGTTTTATACCACACTGCCTAAATGCAAATAAAGAGTGACTGGTGGGGGAGTGGAAGCATGTGTGCCAAGTTGTATCCTGTGGTCTCACAGCTGGTCAAAGTCTAAAATGTAAAAATAGCTAACTATTGTTTGGTTCATTTATGATAAACAATGCCATGCAGCAATAACCTCTTGTTCATCGCTTCCTCCATCATTTGGGCCAGTGTTTAGCTTGTGATTGCATCCTGAGCTGCTTACTCTGTAAGACTCACTTTAGCACATAACGTCAGTAGGTCAGAGATACGTTTTAATGATAAGCTACATTTTCACTAAATATTATTATCTGCAGAATTTTTGCAATAAACATTAACATGATCCAAACTCAGTCATGTAGTACCACATGTGAGCCTTACAGAGCCTTGCCTGATAGCTTGGATTTTTCTTGATGGTAGTATAACTTATAATTACCAACTGAGCTAATTTGTAACATAACAGAACATTACTTAATGATTTAAAATAACTTGCACTTGCAGCATTGAATACTGCTAACATCCAGTAATTCTCCTCCCACACTGCTAGAAACAAATACGGAGTAGACATTTTTTTGCCTGTCTTCTGGATAAGCTCACCTATGTTATTCTTTTTGATTGTAATCACATTAACCCAACCATAAATTAGAATGGCTAAATAAAGGTGAAGCAAAAAAAGGTGGTATTTGCATAATATCCGCATTTATTTACATGACCACAATATTTTGTTTCAGTTATCATCACAAGGCTAGTTGCTAGTAAAACATACTTGTTAAAACATGTTTATTTTCTTAGTAAGTCATAGTACATTTGCAGGTACCCTTGAGCAAGGTACCGTCCTACTACACTGCTCCCCACTACTACAGCTGCCCGCTGCTCCATGTGTCCACATGTGATGGGTTAAATGCAGAGGTCACATTTCGTTGTGGTGCTTGAGTGTGTTCACAATGACAAAGAGTCACTTTCATTTCATTCATTTTTAAATCAGATTTTTGGACAAAATGAAAACTTCAGTATTATTTTTTTCTTTTCACACTCAAAGTAGTTGCATTGAGAATACCAATGATACATGACAGCACTGTTTTATACCCTTTAAAGCAGCTTTTTAAAGCGTTCAAGCTTTATTTAAGCTTCAACAATAGGGTGCTGTTGTTTCTCCATTTGCAGTGTCTCTTCAGTGCCAGCTTCTTTCAGGGCAATTTGTTGCAGTCACTCATATCTGCTTGCTCTATTTGCTGAGTGCACGTTTGGGCACAGGGAGAGGTTATTCTATCTAGCAAGCACTTTGGAGCCTAAGGATCTGAATAGGCTCCAATTACGAACTGAAGAGCCTTTTTTCCTGCCAAGCTAACGTTGCAGATGTTGCAGAGACAAAATTACACCATTAGTTAGTAACAATTCAGGATAGTTTTGAACAAGCTTTAGTGACTCAGCGTAAATGACTAAAATCAGCTGTGTTATGATATAGCTGCAATAAGTCTACTCATGCTGACTCAGTTCAAAGTATTTTTTTTCATGCAAACTAATTTGTGCTTCAGAGACATAAGAATAAATCACTGCACTCCCACCTTATTGTGCAGTGCCTGCTGTATTCTTAATAGAGAAACTAACCTGCTGATCTCAGGCAGAGGTGCACTGAGAAATGCACACACACAAATTTTCGTATTTGGGAATTCATATTCAAACCCCCCCGAGGAACACGAGGAGGAACAGTTGGCATGCTGGTGCAAATCGAGGTCATGCTAGAGTGGAGCACGTATCGCAGTGCCTGCATTTCAGAAAGCCAGCCAGAGCGCTTTAATCAATCCATCCGATGTATCAGAGTCTTGCATGTGACAGTACTTGGATAAAAGCTGCTTTTTTACATCTTTCATCTACAATAGATTTTGTGGAAGGCTTGTTTCTATACAGTTAAACGGATAACAAATATAGTTTATCAGTGAAAGATAAATTGTGATTATCTCAGGTGGAGAGAGATTAAAGACTTTGAGGGCTAAGGTAATGGGGACATCTTTAATCCTTGGTATCTGATCAAACGTTGCCAGCTTTGAGGTTTACCTTTAATCAAGATGTCCAGTTTGTCCAAATTTCTCATCCCCTCTCGGTGCCTCCTTTTCAGAAAAAAAGTACGTATATTTATAAAGCTCCTTTCACAGACACAAATCACAAAGTACTGTACAGCAGTAAAATACATAAAATTACAGTCAGAAAATACAATGATACTACAATAAGGAAATATGAATAAGAGTAAGAAGAAAGATAAGGATGAGATTAAGAAAATAAGAATACATAAGTCACTAGAGCTGGGCAATATGATAATATTTAAACTGTGGGTACAATATGCTTTTCTGAGCATATTGTGATATCATTAGTACTTAAAAAACACTATTAAACCTTGTGTTTAACTTAAGAAGAGCATCATTAGTCTTGCTTAAGTGAACATGCTGTGAGAAAAACATGGAAAATGATTTGTAGTCATACTTTGATTTAAAAAAATATGGCACTGTCGGCTCTTTTTCCTTTGTTCTATATTATATTATATTATTATATTATATTATTCTATCTTATATCTCATATTGTGACATATCGCATGTCAGGGAAATTTCTCAAAATATCATGATAAGATATTTTTGCCATATTGCGCTCCTCTAAAAGTCACACAGCTGTTACTCAGCTCCTTTCGAACGTTTTAACTTGTTTTTTAAAAGACTTGACTGAATCAGTGGTGCGCAACGCGAGAAAGGCCTTGGTGCGATGGACTGGGAAGCACAATCCCCCCCCGTGTCTTAATCTGTGGGATGACTAAAATGCCCTGTTGCCCTGACCTAAAGGGTCAGCAGGTAATATCTTGCTGCAAGAAGTCAGTGATATACCCAGGAGTTCTTACTTTAGCATGCAAGAGAATATTAAAGCAAAACCAGTTGACGCTATGTCTGCATACACTTTTTCTCCTTGTTGCTACTACCAAAGTTGAATTTGGGGTTTTAATTAGAAACAACAGTAAATAATTACTCATTAATTAAGACTTGAGCCGTGCACCATTAATGAAGCGCAGCCAAAGTGAGCCGCTTGTTACCAGAACATAAGCGCATAAACTAGGAATTAGAACACCATCCCAGACAAGGGACCTCTATACACTATTGTTGTCTACCACATAGCCCGAGGAGTATTAAGGCCCATGACATAATTATCACCTTATCTCTTCTTATTACTTCTACCCTGGGGATTTAATTACCAGCAATTCTGTTTTTTGCTTCTACGCGAATACAAACTTTCCCAAATAAGTGTTTGCAGACTATAGACTCCCCATAGCAACTAGAGACATTGCCCTCATGTCTACTGGGCAGTGTCATTGTCTTGTCATTTGCGATCGCTGTCAAAACTGCTGTGGTGTGTTATTACATCCCTCCCCCTAAGGCATATCACTTTCTGTCTGTTTTGCTGCTTATCCCATTAAATGAAGTGTAGGGCCATCTCGTTATCCAGTCCTGGGGATTCATTTCAAATGACTGTGCGTGCTGTAAATGCCCACGATGGCTTCTTATGGGGACTTTACGCTGCTTAATGACAAATATATGTGGCAGTGTTAAGGAGAGGATGGGAAATGAAACTAGCATAAACCAGCAGAGTGTTGAGGAAATGTTAATGTGCTGTGTTAATGAAGCAAAGGCTCTGAGAAACGTCATGGTGATTGCAGTGTGTTGCTAAACACAGAAGCTTAACTCATGATGAAGTCCAGTTGTTTTCAGAGATTCTCAAATCTGGACTATGAATTCGGATTCCACTCCTGGATTTTGTAATCACCAGTAGTTAACTGATCTGTTGAGATAATTGATTGGTCACCAAGAATCATATACATTTACATTTAAATTTATTCATTTGGCTGACGCTTTTATCCAAAGCGACTTCCAGGACAGAGGAAACAATCAAGCATTCGCATTGCATAGATCAACACTGAGAGTGGTGCTACACGGAGACCAACACATTGCTGGTGGTTGTAGGATAAATAACAGATTATAATATATAATGGTGATTACAACATCCAGGACTGGAGTTAAGAAACCATGGTTTATACAGTAAGGTTTCACTTGTTTAATGCTGGTCAAGTTTTATTTTCATACAGATATCATTTCTTATGCAAATTCTCCCCAAGGCCCATTACACACGGAACAAATAAGCCTTTTCGCAGTGAAACTGTTGAGTTGAACCAGGTAGCTCATTCATTTTCTGAAAAGGGTAGAACAAAAGAAACCAACACATTTTACATACCAAACAGGATAGTAGGAGAAATAAAGTGCTGACAGAAACACACACTGTTTGCCTGAAAGCTGTACGAAGTTATTTGTAGGTGCAGTGAAATTATGCCCCGATTGTGTCAAAAGAAGTCTTGAGGGAGAGCTGAATTGTAGCAAGCTATGATGGGGATTGAAATATTGTTAGAGTGATAACAAGAAGTATGTTATTGTTAAGTAAAGCCCGAAGGTGTTCATCTGTTTCAAATGTCAGGGAAGAGTGTAGTGTCCTCATGAAAGCTAAAGGCTTTGCCTCAATATTATCAAAGAACTATCTCCCCCATTTCCTGTGCATTTGGTTTTAACAGATTGGCCTTGAATACCACTTGTTCTGCGTTGACAGTGATTATAAGTGTGGTTGTGGAACAATCAGTTCTGATGGTAAAAGAAACTGGTAATTGTGTTGATATATCTTAACAACAAAAGAAATTGCTTTGTTCATCGATTGGCACCTAAACCAAAAAATCAAGGTGTTTGAGATAGGGATGTTCATTCGGTACGGAGCAAACAACCTAATCACTCAAGATGTCTTATCCAGCCCTTCACAAGGTGCGTTCTCTAAGCGCCACGATAAGAAATCCTCTCAGCTGCAAGTTCAGGAACTGGGGGAATTGCCTCATTTGAACATTTCCCAACCCCATTACAGCTGTTTGTGATGGGATCTACAGGAATTTGAACGCTGTTAAAGAATTTAAACGAAGTTAAAAAAACAGAAGTCTTCAAGTAGATTTTGTCCTTTTTAGGTAGAATTCTTAATCAGTTTTCAGGCAAAAAGCAGACACACACTTACTGATCATAGTGCTATGCATATTGCTTAACCAAGGAGCCATGCAAGCTCTCGTTGACCTGTGTACTGTTTAATTAAGCAATGAGGGTGTGGGCTATCATGAATTAGGGCCGTGCCATGTTGTATCATCTATGATCTAATGCTTTTTTGTGTTTTTTGTGTTGTTCTGACTGGTATAGTTTAGTTTGTATTTGGTGGTCAGGATTACCTCAAAAACGCCATCAGATATGTGAAGTGAAAGTGACTATTTGTCATTGTGAACACACTCAAGCACCACAACGAAATGCAACCTCTGCATTTAACCCATCACACGTGCACACGTGGAGCAGCGGGCAGCTATAAACAGCCCCCAGGGAGACGGTACCTTGCTCAAGGTAACCTCAGTAGTGCCCGGGCCGGGACTCGAACCTACGACCTTCAGGTCTCAAAGGCAGCGTCCTAACCACTAGGCCACCACTGCCCACATCATGATATAATTAGGGTATAAGTGTGATATAATGATATAAAAAGTCTATATCGCCCATCCTTGGGCTATAATATTTATACAAAAGCTCTGTAAAATAAAGTAAAGGAAAAAGCTAAAACAAGAAACCCTGAACATTGTTTCGGTTGTGTTTTAATATTGGCAATGCTGTCCACCCAAGAAGTAGTAGCCATGAGACTTTTACAATATTAATATCAGATCAGCCTTTTCAAGATTGCCAGTTAACCTACATGCCATTTTGTATGTGCAGTTGTATTTTGCTTGTTTCTAGCTAATGTCTTTGTTTAGTCTTGGTTGTGACTAATCAAAAGCTTATTTAGGGGCAATGTCAGTTTCAGAATTTGATGTAGGCCTGCAACTGGTGCTCAGCGAATTGATACAGTTAAAACAAAATGCTGTCATGACAAATAACTGGACTGGTAGAGCCAATCACACTGTACCATTAGAACTACCTGTCATATAATATCTAGTATGTCACCAATTTTGACATTTTAAGATAACAGCACTCTGCCCCTTTAGAGCATTCACAGCTCCAGGGTCTGTGTCAGACGCCTTATGTAGATGGTTGCACACACTTGCTGTGTCACAGTGGGGGGGCTGCACAAAAAAAACTTATGTAACACATATGAAATTATTCAGTAGCTTTTTAGGAGGCAACATATACAATAAAGGTACTGATAAATCCTTTTTTGAAGTTTGGGATTTCACTTGAATTGCATCAGAGGCACTTCTGTTACATGCTCATTTGTAGGATCTAATTTGCAAGGAAGAAATTTGGTTGGAATATTGCAAGGGGATTACTGTATCACAGGGTGTTTTTTTTGGTGGGGGAAAAACAGCTGTTTACTGAGCATACCTAATCTGATAAAGTATGTTTTGCTTGCTTTACTGTTCTTTTTAACGTAGTCAGTATGATTTACTGAGGATAACAGTAGGCACCACTTATCCATTTATATCTAGCTATCAATAACAGCAATGAATTTGTAAATAATGTAGTTTTAACCTACTATTTTGAGGACCCTATGCTCCCACCCATGATCTCTCCAGTTTTACTTTATTAATGCACACATCACTGACTTGTTCTGTAAGTACCTCACACTGGCTACACAGGGAAAACAAAGTCAGAAAAAGTATTAAAAAGAAATTTTTTTTAAACGAATTAACATTTTTTAAAATGTTAGTACAGTGTTAAGTCCTATTGAGGTCTTCAACCTTTCAGTTCGATTGGCTTTTTTATTAAACACTTGAGTAAAAATGATGAATAAAAAATTAAAACTGATTCTTTAAGCAGTGATGTGACAATTATTTTTCTTTCAGTCTGGGCAACTCAAAGACTGCTCAGTTTTTATGGGCTAATTAATTCATTACGACTTGATTAAAAAGGGAATTGATTAACATTTCTGTTGCTAAGGATTACGCATAAGAATTAGTACACAGTTTGATAAATATGGTATCTGTCAAATGTAATTCTATAAAATTCTTAATTAAACCATGTGTTTTCATTGTTATTTAATGAACACATGGCCAAGGTCATGTTCAACCATGAGTGAAATACCATTGATAGGTAAACACAGATCTTGTTCAATATTTATAGCTGGGAAAGCTATTGCAGTGTTTGATCGTTTGTGTGGATTTATAGGAATATTTCACAGCGTATATATTTTATAGCCTCATCTCATGTCTTTTCTGCTTTATTCCCAGCTCCTCGGCTCCTTTTGTTGTTTTCCTTTGTGCAAACTTTAGGTATCTAATACCTTTCTTCTGCTTTTCAAAGAAACAGGTTGATGCTAATAACGTTAGTTGTCATAACATTATAGAGTGTTAGCAGAATTCTCTTGCTGTCTAAAGGGTTAAACGTAATGTCTGCTCAATTAATTTTCAAAATCAAGTCAAGTCAAGTCAACTCAAGTAGGCTTTTATTGTCATTTCAACCATATACAGTTCACACAGTACACAGTGAAACGAAACAACGTTCCTCCATGGTAATCAAGTAATCAAGTAGTTT
>JBBPDA010000039.1:5027934-5052923 GCA_037974385.1 Arnoldichthys spilopterus | reverse complement strand
TAGCAAGCGATTTTGGAACTTATGAAGTCAACCAGTCGACTTTAATGACATTGACATTACGCTGACATTGACATTACGCTGACATTGACATTACTCTGACATTGACATTACGCTGACATTGACATTACTGTGACATTGACATTACGCTGACATTGACATTACCCTGTGTATGCTACTACTTAGTTACATCATCTTTTTTGGGGTTTAATATTCAGGGCCTGAATGCACTGACTTTATTAAGCCAGTTAAACTAATGTTGATACATGTTGTTCATCTTGGTTTGTTGTACAACAACACTGTGAATTCATTTGGGCTCTTGCTATCATCACTATATTCTGGTTTAGTTCCTGCAACCTGCTTTGCAAGTAATCCAAGTATATGCTACGCACACACACAAAAGGAAGGCAAACTTTTATTTTTATCTTTCAAACACACCAAAGTGGATACAGCTGTTTTGTTCAGGCCTACAAAAATAAATTGCATTAGAGCTGTCAATAATAGGTAAGAAAGGCAGTAAACCAGCGAACATTATAGCAACCTCCTGCAGTTCAAAACAACAGGGAAAATAACAAACCCACTGGGAGCACCAACAATCTCTGCGTCCTACTTCCATCCCTTGTTCCTCTTTAAATTGTCATTGTAATTGGACACTAATGTTTCAAACAACTTGGGGTGTAACAGTGAATCGATCTGTATTGATGCATCAACCAAAATAGTGCACAAGCTGATGCTTTACATTATTATGTTGCTGTGCAATGTTTGAGGAGACTTTGAGTCCAAAAATGTCATTGCTGGTAATGATGTTCCATTGTTGCATGTATATGACAATAAAACTTGAACTTGAACTTAAAAAAAAACAGGAGCCCTGCATGTAAATGTTGGGCCAGGTATCATACCTGTTGAATTTAAAAACATGTGCGTGCTCCTGCACTTTAACAGTAGTGTGCATTGTGTGTCTACAGACTCTGTTCACCCATTGCACATGATGAAATAATTTCAGTACTTTCTGAACATCTTAAGCACACTTTAACAAAACAAAGGTAATTTACTCAAAATCAAGATCATTTTTATTTAGCTTTTATACTCATAATCTCGGTTAAAGTCTTGAGAGTGTTGTAGTATTTGCACTGTTAGTGAGGTAAGGTTGTTTTTTATTTAATGCAGTTCTATACTATTGCTTTAGAACTAGACCATCCGTTGACTACTGTGAGAACTCGTCTACACCACAGTGCTGGAAGAGTTATCACTGCTGAAGTCAGGGTTGCCCGTCATAGCCACAGGCTGCACCTGAGGGGCAGTCCCAGAGTTGCCACTGGTTTGGCAGAAAATAATGATATCTACTAGGACAGATGTCCATGTGACCTACCTGTTCCCATAAGACTTTCTGACAGACACAGGCCACACGTATGTGCACACTGAGGATGAAAGCAGTAGCCTTTTTGCCCTGTCCATGATTGGGGGGTTGAGTGTCTGAAGATCTACAGTTTAGGATGGTGAAAGTACCACGACGCTGATAACTTTTCATGTCTGTGTTTCTTCCCTTTTTTTGTATTTGAAACAGACATCAACCCTAAGTGTCTTGCAAGAACTCCAAGTAGAAAGAGCAGAACAGACATTCAAACAGAGGATCTGTGAAATATCCTTTTGTTCTGTCTTGGCCACACATTGTGTTTTGCCAGTGGCCTGTTAAAAACGAGCTTAATTCTTGGACTCGCTTCAGCTTCTGCTTGGTTTATTGATTTGGGAGTGCATTTTTCCACCATCAAGGAGAAAGACTTTGAGTGATCCAGCCCACTCCAGTCAAAGCCCACGGTGTTGGGCTGTGGGTTCTGGTGAAGTGTACGCTTTGAGCAATCTGCCCACACTCAGCCCTCTCCCTGCCTTTTTCCTGTACAAGTGCAGGGCATCAAATATGCACTGCAGCCTTTGGAATGCAAATCCAAAGTGTAAAAATAGACGCTGTTTTATGTTGGTGATGCGGAGAGTTACAGTGTAAGGTCATTAGGCATTCACCTAAAAAACTCCTAAATGCTCTTGGTGTTTGCGTCCAAACATGACTGCTGGTTCGCATAGCACTCACAGTAAGTGAATCGGGATTCTTGCAGTGCATTTAGTGGCAAATTGGTCTTTTCTTCCTAGCAGGAGCATGATTACAGAAAGGAACCATTGAAAGGAGAGCATCTGTGGGTCTTTGTGTATGCGTATGTTAAGACTCTAAATCCTTGGCTTGACCATTTTCTTTCCAGCAAAAGCCCTAATTCACCCAAAACCTTTTCCAACAAAAACCTTGCATGCCACACGAGTCTGCCCTCTGCATTGTGCTTTTAAAGTTATAATGATAGGGTTGAGGCCACTAGGATTTCCTCCAGGGTAATCTAGTGGTTTGTAAATACCTGTAAGTACACTGTGTCATTACAGTTTGAATCTGCACAATATAAAAATCCTGTAAAAGAGGTAACTGTACTATCTCCTCCTCCTGTGCATACAGAAAGAACAAAATGGCCCAGATTTGAGCAGGTTGTTGAAAGCATTACATAGAGCCTTAGTGAAGTGAAAAGCTCAAAGGCATACTGTACATTTACTTTTCAAAGTGCTAAATGGGTGTTTCTGAGACATCTTTCCTGGAGACACAATGTACGGTATCTGTGAGACAGGCCAGATAAGAAAGCAAAAAGCTGTGAAAATGTAGCCAGTAGGCAGAGCTTTCTGTCAGCCTGGCACATGCAGCAGCAGGCACCCCCACCCCCATCCCACCCAACAAAACCTGAGGCATTAGAGAATAGGGGCTGTCGGAACCCCTCTCTTGTATACTCGCATTGCATCTGCGAGGTGATGATAAGGCCTGAACTCCTCACTTTCAGCATGGCAGTCGTTTAATCTTAGCCAGGCGATATCATAAATTAAACTCTTCAATTGTTTGATTGAAGAGGTACAGGCATGTGCAAGACTGGCGTGGCACACAGTGATGCATGGTGCATGCCACATATGGCCATTAAGGCAGTGTTGAAACTCTGCTGTATGTAGTTTCCTTCTTCAGTGTTTTTCATAGATAATGGTTCATATAAAATCATTCCGAGTGGTTGGATTTTAAAGGTTATTCTAGAAAATTGTAGTCAGAGTTGTTCACAGTGGAGTTGATAGGAACCAGATGTATAAAGCAATTAATTTATTAATTAAATAATTAAATTGCTTTTACAACTCACATCACAGAACGTTTTTTACATGCTGTAAGGCAAAATAGTGCCTACAGAAATTGCATATTATCTTTATTTAGATTTGGCACTGTTTTGCCATTATTAGTACTACATGTAAAATCTCAAAAGACACATGTCAATTCATTAGTTATTATGGATAATCAGTTAAATGTCTTTAACTGAGGACATTGGGGACCCTGCCTTGTTGTTTTCACCACCATTGTAAAGAAAATCAGAGTCGGTGTAATGCTTTACAGTCACCTATCTCACATCTCAACAGCTGAATTATGCAGAATTTGTGCAGAACTGGTGGAATTCCCCTGGGTTGCCAGCTCTCACAGTTTGATGTGATGCTCACGAGTGTGGGTCTTTTCCGAAGCTCTGACACCGTGCAAAGAAATCTCACGGCGGGGAAACAAACCTACCTTGAGAATAAAGCCACAACAGCCCTGCACTCTTTTTTTGCAAGTGACTATTTTCATTCTTTCTTCTTCAGGACAAAATCTTTATTTGACCATTTACAAGTGGTATGTTTATAGTGATCTGCCGAACTAAAAAGACAGTATTCATTGAATGAAAACACGAATATACCCTAAGCTCTTTTCTTAAGTAGCATCCACGTTTACACACTGAAAGGTTTTGCAAGCATCTCTCCTACTCATTTGAATGGAGTTCTTTGCAACCAAGATAGGCAGCAAGTTTATGGCAGTGGGCAGTGATAAATTCAGAAATACTTAACTTTGGATATTGTCGCCGTTAAAAAAATGTTTTTTACTTTTTGAGTGAACTATGAAGAATAATTAGTTAAAATGTGCTTTGGAATATTTGTTTTTATTTTTCTGATAAATGGTTTATTGATGCTTTCAGCATAAGAGTGTTTGATTCTTAGCACTATATAAAGCGTTACGCAACACACTTTTTTCAAACAAATATGACACTTGTTGCAGGGCTCCTGGTATGAAACTGGCTTCATGATGAGGACTATGGGCTTGGGGTCGAATTTATTGTGTTAAGCAGTATAACAACTGATATGCATGCGTGCATCCAAAATGAGAAATATCAGTCTAGCCACATGAAAACCTCACTCCAGTTAAATCCCCAAAAATGGCAACCCTAGTCTTCTAGCTGTGTTCTAAACTGTTACCGCATTCAGTTCTTAACTGTTTGTAATTGCAATTGCGTTCACACAGACTCACAATTTGAGGTTGGCCCTTCTGATCTTTTGCCACTCCTGTTCAGCCAGTTCATCTATTCATTTATTAATTTTCCAAACCACTTCTTCCATTTCGGGCTAAAGGCGGGGTACACTCAGGACAGAAGGCCAAACCATCACAGGGCAACACAGAGACAGACAACACCTACGAGCAATTTACAGTAACAAATCAACCTACAGCAAGCCATTGGATAGTGGGAATAAATCGGAGCACCTGGAGGAAACCTACACAACCACAGGGAGAGCTTGCAAACTCCACACAGAAAGGCATTCTGTGGCCGACCCAGGAATCAAACCCATCCCTAAACCTACTGCTTCTTCTTTAAATTTTGACTAAAATGAGTGATTTCTCTGTCCTAAGACCCCTGCTTTTCATTACAAACACATAGGGGCATATAATAATAATTTGGTCTTCCATAATTATCCTGTTTATGAGACACCTCCACACCCAAGCTAGCACATCCTCTTTCATGTGTGCTAATAGGCAACCAATCTGTTGTGCCGTCAGCATATGCAGCCTTTGTGATGTGTTGAAACGAAGCATGTGCAGGTGCTGCAGAGACTGTCACAGGGCTGCCGTAGGAACTTTTCTGTGAGGAGGGGAAAAAAAGAAAAGAAAGAGGCTCTCACCAAAATGATGGGAGGCCTATTTATCATAAGTGCGCAAGCTTTTATCCTGTCATAAATATTTTAGGAGTGAAAACACTGTGGAGGGAAGAGCGTTTGTGTGAATAATCTGCACGGACAGAATGCGACTTACACCTGTAGCAGTCGCGAGCTGCAGTAAGAGCCCACAACTTCTGTTTGTTAACAAAATGCGAAGCGATGGTGTTTATGCGGACAAGGTTAAGCCGCTTGTCTGTTGAGGAGCATTCAAAAGGGCTCAATCTCAGCAGAGGCCTCAGTCACCGTGAACACGCACTATAGAGCCCATAAAAAACTTCAGCCCTGCCTGCCTGTAGCCAGTCATCTGTCGAACCTGCTGTCACATCTGATTACAGCACAAATAGCCTTCCAAAGTTGAGATCCCAGACTCATTGGTAAAGGTGGGGAGGTTTCATCTGGGAAAATGGGGTAGTTGCTGGGTCTCATCACTGGAGATTCCCAAGCCACCAGGGCTTTTCTTTTGAGTCCCATTGGGGCAGAGATGGAAGGCTCATTCAGAGGGCTCTGATTTCCTGCTCTTCTCAAGATCTATTTGGTAGACTTATGTAGACTGGTCAAGGTGAAAGATGAAATTTGACAAAAATAGGACCCCTGTGCCTTCTCAAGGTCAGTCCTGAAGCTTGAGACCTTTTAGTCTAGTAATTTAAGCGATGAAGGAAAATTATACAAGATTGTGCAAAAGCCTGTTGATGTGAAGTCAATCTCAATCAACATCCAGACAGTCAGTTATATGTGTGTCTGCAACACTAGAACTATTACAGCTAGGACAGCTACCAAGAGAACTGCTCTTCTTAGATAAGAACATATATTACATTCAACTTTATGGAGGTACTTCATACTCCTCGGGTCAGTAATACCTCATTTGAAGTGACCTATTGCCAAGAGCCCAGTACTGATTGAGAAGCTTTGTATATTATGATGCCTGGATCTCAGAGCTCTCAATGACCTGTACTAGATTTCCACCATCCCTCTCTGCTAGAGGGAGAAATGGTCTCTGCTCTTGCATTATTTATGAACAGCAGTGGCAGTTGAAATAACTGTGCTGTGATGAGAGGTCCCATTCTTGGCCCTGCAGTTCACATTCATTTGGAAGTTCTAACATATGAGCCCCTGAAAGCGAGATGCTGGCAAAAGTTGGAATTATCAGCACATGCTCGGAATTAGATTTTTTACTTCATGGACTTTTGTCACTTTTGTTTCTTGCAACTTCAGACTTCAGTTCCCAGATTTGCTTGATGCATTCTTTTTTATTTTCTCAAGCCTCTTACATTCTTTACTGAAGGAACCACTCATTTCTGTTGGCTTTAGTCGACTTTATGTAGTATTATTTATTGTGTAGACCACTCAGTTACCACACGCTGATATGCTGTAAGCAGTATTGCCTGCAGCAAATGTATTCACAGTATATAATTTTTTATTTAACTGATGTAATGTTTTTACAAATTGACATTTAGAGCTGCTGTATGATTTGCTCTGGTAATTATTGAGTCAGATAATTCATACAATTAGTTATTGTTGTTCCTAAAGCAATATTCAAGCTACAGTACATATAAAATGACATTATGCCATTCCTTCATGCTCAGTCATACATATACATATAGTTTCATTGACACTGATTCATTCTTAATAACCCTTTACCCTTACCAGAGTGGTTTGTCTATAAAAGCACATTATTCACAGTATTAATTGAGGGAGCTTTGAAAAAGAGTTTTTTTGGAAAGAATGTTAGTGCGGTAAATGTTAAACAATAGTTCACCCAAGTGTACTGTTATATACTTCTACTCTCTTGCCTTTTAAATTGACAGCAAGGCATTAAACTCTTTCCACACTGAGCCTCCCCCTCTTTTTTTCTCCTTTATGCTCATATTATCCTTGGTGTTATGATGATACAAGATAATGTGATTACCATCCATCTCACAGGGGCTGGAGTGAAAAATCATGTTCTGCTTTAATGGCACAAGCCCAAATCTCATCTTTTAAAGGCAGTTTATTCCTCTAATGGGTGAGAATGAGAGTTTTAATATCACACTGCTTTGTTTTTTATCTAATTTGAGTGAAATATTTTGACCAAATTGGTAATCTAATGTAAAAAAGAAGGAAGGAACATTGGAGTGTTATAAACTAGACCATCATTCTTGCATAGTTATACAGGGCCGAACAACCTTGAGGCTATACTTAAACTGAAGTTAGTATTACTGTCAAACGATTCTATATGGATGGAGTGTTACTTTAGCTGCAGATGGACTCATTTTGAGAAATTAAGATATAGGGCATTTATGTAAATGGTAGAAATTATTAAAGGGGTCAATATTTCACACAACTTATCAGGGTAATCAACGTTAAAATCATAACGAAAAGCTATGAAGTATATTTAGCATCTTTTATAGACTGAAAGGGAGTAGTTGAGCTTGGGCTTTTTTTTCAGTTCAGTGAAGCAAATGTGTTCTGTCCACTGCAGGCTTACAGGCTTCCAGACATTTTTTGATGTGTAGTGGGTCAGTTCTGCTGGCCTAAGCACTAAGGACATAATTCATTAAATATACAGACAGTAATCAGAACACATTTGTCCAGGCATGCTGCATGGATAACAAATTGTATTGACAGTGGGCTTGGGTGGTATCTGCTTTATAATAAGTATATACAATTAAAATGTATTGATGTTTTATGCTGTTTTCTCAGATTTTTGCCAATCCATCTGTGTACCAGCTAATGTATATAACAAATGTTTCCTCTTTATTCCGAGGTTTAGCATGGTGGCATGTGGACAACAGCAAGCCATTTTGTTTTGTCATGCACACAGAGGGACATTGGTGAACAATTTTGTTTTGTCGTGTCTGTTTCGCCCGCCATGGAGATATGTTATAGACGGAAACACTGAAAAACATCTAACTGACGTTCTGAAAGTGTATTCGATAAATATCTGGTCCAAGCATCAGCCTTATTATCAGGTTCGGTCACTCTCTGGGTGGGTAGGACAGCCCTCTTTTTTTTTAATGCTATCTCTCAATGCAATGTTAGCCATCCAGCGTTTAAGATTTTTGTGACAATGAGATGATGTGCTATACTTTAATACTGTATTTGTCTCATTCTGTAATATGTTCATGTAACAAGGTTTTCTGAGAAACTGGGATAGTTAAATATGATTTAGACATGTTTTTGTTGATCAAAAGCACAATGTATTTAACTGCCTTAACGTCGGTGTTCTCTCATTGCCATATACTGATATATGTGTGTTGTGTGAGGTGCCCCTCTGAAGAGTTTACCCGAAATGTTTGGATATGTTCCTTTCACAAGAGAAGTTTTTCTCTTCACATAAAGGCCATATGCCAGGTCCCATTTCCACAGAGAGCAGAAGTCATATAGAGAGAATATGAAATTTAAGAATAACATCCTAAAAAAAATCATCTGGGGATGTGAGCTTCAGCCCTAGGCATTCATACACAGCTCGCTGCAACATAATTGTCAATGAAAGGAAGAATAACAACAACAGAGAGGTAAAAATACAGCTTATTATAAGGGACTAATCTAGCACATTGCCGGCCTATTTTTACCAGTGTACAAAAAATAAAGGACCCACACATATAGTTCCGCATTTTCTAGTTTGTCATTTGACTTTTTTGAGGGTAGGAGAGGCAAAAACATACAAAACTTGATCTCTGTCCTCTCAGAGGAACTCTTTTAGGGGAAAGATTTTATTGTATTAACAAGAAGAAACTAGACCAAAGCCTTGTGTTACACCCAACTTCTGCCACTACACATTTCCCTCCTAAGGAACGAACCTGTAAAGTTGGGTATAAAATTCAGGAGCCACCCAGAGGGTACCCCTCCCAGTGTTTCAGACATGTACTTATAGAGAACAATGTACGGAAACTGTGTCAGCCGCTGATGTGATCTAATGAGAGAATGGCTGCCTTAAATACTGACCTACTCAGCCCCTCTGTACTTGACCCACTATGAGAGGATGCGTTCCTCCCCAGCCCTCAAACAGGCTAATTGGCTGTTAACTGTTGCACAGCGTGTGTTCTCATGGATATGCCTATCAGCACAGCGCAGAGCTCATTCACAGCAGTGGAGCTAGTATGTAGCGATCCAGTTTGTCTGTAGACTCACTTTAGAACATTAGACACTAAAGCATTTATTATTCTAGAAGACCTGAAATGCACTGGCGAGCTGGGAAATAGCAAGAAACAGATTAAACTGACGTTCTTCCTGGCTGTATCTGTCAGATAACTTAGTAATTCAGTAATTCAGTTTTACAAAGGAAAACGGGATCAAGTGAACAGTTACAAAATCTGTATAGCCTTTTAAATATTCTGGATAATACTGGATTGAAGAAAGATCCATTTGAGAAAATTAATTTAAAATGTGTATAAAAATATGAATATAGTGAAAAAATGCACACGCATGGGTGCATCTCTCAGACACTCTGTTGTGCTGTAAAAGAGACCAGTAGGAGAAAAACATTCATTATCATTCAGGTGCCAACTGATCACTGCTGCTAAATCAAGAAGGTGTATTTTAGTTAGTGATGCACAATATTTTTGAGATCATAACCATATCCGCAGATATTTGTTTGATTTGTTTGAATACTGCCCTGAAATCCTTCTAATCCTGCTCATGTATTCCTCTTTGTTAGCTTATATACACTGATCAGCCATAACATTAACACCACCTTCCTAATACTGAGTAGGTCCAATATAGCTCTGACTGAGGTGTGCTGTGCATTCTGACACCTTTCTATCAGAGTCAGCATTCTTTTTAAACCACAGTACTGTATCTCCTCTGTGGGATTGAACCAGGTGGGTTAGTTTTTACTTCCCACAGGCATCAGTGAGACTTGGATGCCCATGATCGTTTCGCTAATTTACCAATTGTCTTTCCTTGGATCACTTTTGGCAGGTGCTACTGCAAAGCTGGAACACTCAACAAGACCTGCAGTTTTGGAGATGCACTGACTCAGTCGTCTAGTCAAGGACCTTGTCAAAGTGGCTCAGATTCTTACGCTTACTTATTTATCTTGCGTCCAGCGCATGAACTTTAAGAACTGTATGTTCGGTTGCTGCCTTAATTAGTTTTTTACAATGCAATAAATGTGGCTATGTTACAGAGTTCTTATGTAGTGTAAGGGATTTTAGCTGAGTGGGTATGTGGGTATGAATGGGATTCAGAATCGTAACTGTTTTTAATCCAAGCCCGTGGGTAACAGTTAATCACTTCAGATAAAAGGAAGGAAGGTGAAATGGGAAAGAACAATGAAGCAGACTTACATTCCCCTTACAGCGTTCTACTAAAGGCTATGATTAGTTGTCAACACACTTTAAAAAATGCCAGTACCCTTGACATTCCTTGTGCTGAGCAGCAGAAAAAAGAAGGGTAACTGCACTCAGGCTATTAATATGATCACGTAGGAGGTGATTTAGCACCATGCTGGGCTATTTTGATCATCCTTGGTCACTTGCAGCTAACAACGTGTTTCTGCCATGTTCATGGCCTGGCTGGCTAGTGGTTTTGAACAGAGCAGCCCCTGAGCCGTCCACATGCTAATGTGTGTGGCCTGCACCATCTTGAAAAGCCCTTTACCTTAACAAAACGACGCAAATCTGGAGCTGTCTCAGGCCTGCTAGTGCTCTCTGGCAGCTCAGTGCTGATAGTAGCTCAGGTGTAATAGTAAGAGGAAACCATATGCACACAGTTTTGATGCTTTGAATTATCTCTGCTAGTCTGCAAGCTCCTCTGTGGATTGCTGAGGTTATGAACAACATATTGAGCAATTTATAGGGTGCAGCCCTGGGAAAGAAGAGAGAAAGGGCAAAGAAAATTTAATAAAAGATTGCACTATTTTGCAGATTGCAAAGCATTTCAAAGGACAAGAACAGCACTGATTTTGTGGAATAAATCTGCATTAAGGACCGGCATTATCACCTGTAATAACATATTTTCAGTAAGAACATTTTTTTCAAGAACACCAAACAGGGCAGCATGGTGGTGCAGTGGTTAGCGCTGTCGCCTCACAGCAAAAAGATCCTGGGTTCATTCCTTGGGTCCTCCACAGGTGCCTTTCTGTGCAGAGTTTCCAAGCTCTCCCCGTGTTCGCGTGGGTTTCCTCTGGGTGTTCCAGTTTCCTCCCACTGTCCAAAAGGCTGCAGAAGGTTGGTTGGGTACTCTAAATTTCTTGCCCATAGGTGTAAATGTGTGTATGAATGGTATGTATTGCCCTGCGATGGGTTGGCCTCCTGTCCTGGGTGAGCTAGGATTGGCTCCAGCTTCCCTTCGACCCGGAAATGGAAGAAGTGTTTTAAAAATGGATGGATGGGTGGAACCAAAATTTCGACATGTACTTAAAAAGTGTTTATCTTTTGGGGCAACAAGGGAATTGCCCCTTTGGCCTAAAGGTCACTGGTTCAAATCCCAGACTGGTACAAGTACCACTGAGGAAGCTGTGAGCAAGGTGGTGTCCCCAAGCACTGCCCACCAGGTGCTGGCCAAGTCAGCTGCCCACTGCTCCTGCACGGATGGGTTAAATGCAGAGGTCAGATTTCGTTGCAGTGCACTTTGTGATGTGCTGTGATGTGTTCACAATGACATGTAATCCCTCACTCTTATTTTCATTCAGAGTTTTAAGTAATTTAGTGCAGCTTAATGGTGATTAGCTGCAGTCTATGCTGCTACACCTGTGTTTGCTGAAACAAGTGGGGGTGTCGAAGAAGTAACATGATCTTATAAAGGAAAGTAGGCTGACTGATATAAGGGCTCAGAGAAATGACATGCTCTTTATATTAATATCTATAAAGTGATCTTGTTTTCTTTAGAGATGGCAGCAATTCGATATCCAGTATCGATACCAGGCTGATACCAGCAGCCTTGTCTTTACCATTGCATGATAGTAAAGTATACCACGTCATGATAAATGTAGCTACATGTAGCTTAATGACAACATGAGAGCTTTATTAAAAGCGTGTTAATATTATACTTGAATTACAATATACAATCATATTAAAGTGTACGTTTTGTAAATTGTACTGTCAGTGATCATCTATTTTTGAATAAAGAAGTCATGTTATTTTGGTATAATGTTTTTTAGTGTGCTTCAGCTTTTCTCTCTCCATTAAAACACAACTGCTGTGCTTTTAGGCTAATTTTAGTCAGCATGTTAATAAGGAAAGTTGTACAAATCTGAAAATCTAACAATCTACACAGAAAAATATTATTCTTATTAAAAATGTAACTTATTTCTAGGTTTTTGCTTGATTTCTTTTTCTTTTTTCAGTCATTTTATGTAGGCAAGTTACTCTCAAGCCTGCTTTTACATATGAAAATATATACATCTGTTTAAAACTGTGTAACCGTCACTGTCCACACGCTTCCATGTGTAGTTTACATTGGCGTAGATGTTGGGCATTATGTCCACTAGAGGGTAAAGACAACAGTTTCTGACAGCAAAAAACATGGCGACAGTGGAGGAGGTCATAATAATGCAAAAAGAGGCAAAAGAAAAGCCCATTTGAGTGATGTCATATAGATGTTGAAAATATTTTATTGAAACTTACATAACCTCTCCCCAAAATGTTCCACCATTTTTTTAGTGAATTTGTTGTGTCTTGCTTAAGCTATTGGCTACACTGCCCTGACGACCTCAGGTTGTACAGTTCTATTTCATTCATATCTGTAAACTTTGAGAAAACCTGCTCTGCTTTGTATTTAGAAATAAGTTAAATAAACCTATAACAAATGCCTCACAGCAAGAAGGTCCTGGGTTTGAGCCACAGGTGCCTTTCTGTAAAGAGTTTGCCAGCTCTCCCCATGTTCTGCAGGTGCTCCGGTTTTTTCCCACTGTCCAAAAGCTTGCAATAGGTTGACTGGATACTCTAAATTGCTTGTAGGCGTGAGTGTGTGTGTATGATTGGTTGTCTGTCTCTGTGTTGCCCTGTGATGGGTTGGTCTCCTGTCCTGGGTGTACCCCGCCTTAGGATTGGTTCCAGCTTCCCTGCGACCCGAAATTGAAGAGGCGGTTTAGAAAATGGATGGATGTATATATTCGCTAGTTTTAAACTTTACATTTTTTTTTTGCAGTATATATTGTTTAGCATGATACTCAGTTCAGGTGAAGTAGATCATATTGTGAAATAGAATCTGATAAATTATTTCTGGTTCATTCCAAGTCCATTGCAACTGTAGCGCTGGCCTCTTATTACTGTACTGACACCTTGCTCATACCCACAGGCTAGTTTTATGTTGTCATGGAAACATGTTTGTTGTGAGTTGTGATACATTTTTTCTTTGTCATGTGGGACCGGAGGCTAGCAGATTGCTGATCTTGCTGCAAATGGGGTCGGTGACTGCTGCATGCAGGGTCTCCTTACATAAGAGTGTCGACATGAACTGTGGGGGTGTACACGTCATGGATCAACGTATGCTTCTGGAGCCATCGGTTCCTTTTTCAGGTTTACTGGCTATGGCCTGTTAAGTGTGTACACACGCTGAGAGACAGGCTATAAGTTCTTTTTATAAATTCCGCCGCATCTCACAATGGCTTCACATGCCTCCTGAAGCGCTTTGTGAGTTCTTCACGTGTCTCTTTTGTGCAGCCGAATCTGTGTAATAGCTGGCCTACATGCCTGTGGAAGTGCGGAATTCCTTTACCAACAAAGAACCTCTGGGACAACATGCTGGCACACTGCCTAGGTTACAGAGTCTACACGAGCAACCCCTGCCCAAAACAGTAGAGCCTCCTCTTCCTCCTGAGGAAGCGGTCTCAGAAGACCTAATTAATCACCATTCCAACTAGTCATAAGAATAAGCCTTCAGGCAGAGGTTTCAAAACTTTTACACTTACATTTCTGTCATAATTAACATGTTCCCGCTGAAGAATGGCGCCTTCCTTTCTTCTCTCCAGCCAAAGACTTCTTCCCCCAATGCTGAAAAGTGCCTCTGGTGTAATGCTCAACTTCAATGGATTCTGCACTTGTTGTGAACTTAAATTTAATGCTCGGTATCGGTTACTGTCAATTAAGTTAATATGTTTTTTCTAGATTATTTTTCAGATTTTTGAGAAATACTGGTTGTCAACACTGCATTTATGAATTGAAATGTCTGTTCTGCACCAATGAACACAAATAGAAAACATTTACATTTACATTTACTCATTTGGCTGACACTTTTATCCAAAGCGAGCTCCAAGATACAGGAACAATCAAGCATTTCAGCTGCATAGGGCAACACTGAAGTAAGTACTACAAAGAAATCAAACACATTCCTCTTAGTCATAGAAAACAGATGACAAGTGCTACAATAAAAACTGGAACATTACTATCTGGCACATTCTCTAGGCAGTTATCAGGAAGCAGTAGTTCAGAATGGGGTCTTAAGATGCTTCTTGAACATGGAGAGAGCCTCTGCTGGGCAGCTCATTCCATCAGTGAGGAATAATAAAGGAGAAGAGTCTAGAGTGGTGTTTGATGGAATCTCCAGTCGCTGTTCACTCGCTGATCTGAGTGATCTGGTGGGTGTGTAGGTCTAGATCAGTGTGTCCATGTAGCTTGGAGCTGATCCATTGATGATCTTGTAGGCGAGCATCAAGAATTGAGATGATGGGAAGTCAACGCAGGGAGCCAAACAGCGGCGTCACGTGAGTGCGTTTGCTACTGCATTTTGAATCCTTTACAGTGGCTTAACATTCCTAAAATGGTCATGGGCGACTGCAAGCAGGCCTTTGAGACTAATAGGGGTCCATACATTTGCCCTCTCGTGCCGCATCACCTTTGAAATGTGGAGAAACACAGTGAGAAAAAGTGAAATAATTACATTCATCCATGAGTAGAATGTTTAGTGTAATGTAGAATAAACTATTTATTTTCTGTTAATAAAGGCAAAATCAGGATGTACAGGATATTCAACGGTGTCGAAGCTGAGTTTTAAATCCTTTACTCAGCGGTTAGAGAGCTCATATGAAAGCTCCTTAACATGCACATGTCTCTTTTAGCACTGACTGAGCTCTGTTTACAAAGGTCACTATGAAAATTGTCATTTACAGAAGCGATTTCCCAGATGAAGGTCAGTTTTGCACTGTCAGGCTTTTTTTTGTGTCACAGCAATTACAGTACAGAGACTAAATGGAAAAATTGCTGTAAGGGCTATAAATTTTGCTTATCACCATTACCTAAGTTTTATAGATTTAATTACTCAGCTGTGTTACTTTTTGCAGTGTCTACTGCAGCTTTTTAAGGGCATCAAATGCGGTCCACGGCAGCCCTTCACCACATAACAGTGACATTGATTTAATTGCACGCTGGCACATTTTTGAACACGAGATTATTTGAACACTTGATTAAGACAGGTTTGCTTGCCGCTAATAGGGGTGGGCGATATGGCAAAAAAAATCTTATCATGATATTTCCCTGATATGCAGTATGTCCATCCATCCATCCATTTTCTAAACCGCTTCTTCCGTTTCTGGGTCACGGGGAACCTGGAGCCAATCCCAAATGACTGAGGGCCTAAGGCGGGGTACACCTAGGACAGAAGGCCAACCCATCGCAGGGCAACACATAGTCAGACAACCATTCATACACACATTCACGCCTACAGGCAATTTTAGAGTATCCAATCAACCTACTTCAAGCCTTTTGGACAGTGGGAGGAAACCGGAGCACCTGGAGGAAACACACAGTTCATCACGGTAATGATAAACATCATCATATTGCCCAGCTCTAGTCGCTCGTCAAGTTTGTGGTGGTATTAGTGCTTAGAAAGCACTATCCTGCAACCCTTAGACTAGAGGGAATAGAACAAGAAGTAATGAAATCACACACACAGCTTCACGCATGAGGGAGAATTATTTTTGCGCTGGTGAGAGGGCACATAACCCTTTACATACTGAAATTACATTTTATCCAGTCTGTGTAGCAGGACATAGGGGCACTCAGCTTGACGGAGCCCATTTTTGCTAGAGAGCTTGAGGCAACTGGAGTACAAATCTAGAGCTGTGCTGCAAGGAACAGTGTTTACCCAGGGCTGATGCAAGGAGTGCAGACCCGCCCAGCATCCTGGACCCAACAGAGCTGTCTTTGATTCAGCCCGTGCTCCGTGGCTGACCCGCGCAATCTCACTTTCCCCACCGCTGACTCCTTGGCCATTCTCTCTCAATGGCTGTCCACAATGCAACTTCCTCATGCTGCCTATCTGCCCTCCATCAGCTCCTTCAGCCCTTCATTGTGCAGGGTATCAAGTGCTAGGCACGAATAAATGCTAGCCTTTAAGAAAGCCCTGGCTGCTGTGTGACAGTCTTGCGGGACACGCACCTGCATTGTAATGAGAAGCCTCGCTGGCTCTTGCGATACAGACGATAGTGAATATAACCATTTTGGGCATGCCAGCTTCTCCTTTGTCTGCTACTTGAAGTATGTGTATAAATTACTTCAGATGTGTTTGATGTTGAAGTATCAGGCCTCCAGAGTCCAAAAGAATGTGATTTCTTTTCGAGGCGAGAGCCTTTTGGTGCATGGTTGGGATATGCTATTGTATCCAGTTGCTCCAAAAGTGTGTGTCCCAAGCTATGTGAACAGAAAAGGTCACCGTAGACATTCAAACTGAAAGGTCAAACAAAATGAGATATTGTCAGTGCAAACAGACAAAAAGAGGTTGTATTTGTTGTAATAGAAATAATAGTAGCATTATGGGGTCTTCCGACCCAGGGAATTGTGGAGGTTTTTTTTTCTTTTGTTGTCAAACTGATAATACTTTATGGAATATTCCAGATTGTTTCATGCAAAAATATTGAGACATAATTTCCCTGTGTGTAGAAAATAGGAAAAACCTGTAGACTAAAAACACAGATTTAATAGAAGCTAGTGGGCAGGTGTTTCAGAAGCTTGCTCCTGGTGCTTCAGTCAATAAGTTTCTGTTACTAAACACAGGAAATTTACATTATTGTCTATGGTAATTAAGCATTAGCTACAGATGCTGAGTGATGATAGAGTGCAGGTTGAAAAGTGTTAAAATTAAGCTAAATATGTGTTGTTTTTTTGCTGTCTTCAAATAATCAGCTCTATATTTATCTTTGTAATTCTTGCCCAAATATCATGTACTTTCATGCTGAAGTATTTTGTTATATTGCTTTCTTTATCTTACTCTTACCTATTTTAATCGTATGTTTTTCTTCTTGACTGATTTCATTTCTTACATGTACATTTTTGTGCTTATATTACCTCAAGCACATTAAGTAATCTATGTGTATATGCTACAAACCCCATTCTAGAAAAAATGGGACATTTTTTAAAATGCAATAAAAACAAAAATCAAGTTAAAAGTTCTCTCAAACTCATATTGAACTGACCAAAATACAAAGTAGGAACATTTCTCAATGCAAAACTGCAAAGAGATTCACCTATAATACACTATCTATGGTATATAACACTGTGAAAAGATTTAGGGTGTCCAAGTCACTTTAGTCTCAGTCACTTTAGGGCAAGGCTGGAAACCACTGTTGAATGTGCATGACTTTTGAGCCCCTTAGAGTGCACTGCACTGAAACTGTCATATTATTGTGATATCAATTCTATGCAGAAACACTGCAAAGTTCTCTAGGCTCAAACTCATCTCAGATTGGACTGAAACGTAGTGGGAATGTGTGCTGTGGTGAGGTGAATCTACATTCCAGCTTGTTTTCAGGAAAAACAGAAGTTGAGTTCTCTGTGCCAAAGCTGAAATGGTCCATCCAGACTGTTATCAGCAACAGGTATAAAGCCAACATCTGTTTTGGTATGGGGATGCATCAGTGACTTGCATATGTGAGAAGGTATGAGTGCTGCAGGGGCAAGCTTTGGGATTTTAAAGGGACATATACTGCCATCTAGGGAAGTACATGATATTTTAAGACAATGTCAAGCCTCAATCTGCATATACTACAACAGCATGGCTTAGTAGAAACAGTGAAGTGAAGTGAAAGTGACTTATTTATCATTGTGAACACACAACCACTCCATCCACCACCACCTTTAAGGGTTCCTCAGTGGTGCCAGGTCGGACCTTGAACCTGCAACCTTCTGTTCTAAAGTCCCAAGCACAAGGCCACCACTGCCCACACAGGGTGCATGTGCTTGTCCAGATCAGTCTCTTTTAAAAAAGGTATGCGTAAGTGGAGCTTTGGCTCCCCCTAGAGGCAGTGAAAGGTCAGCATCTCCAGAATATTAGGCCCGATCATGCCCCTCCTAGGTGGGGCTCATTTGGGGACATGAGAACAGCATTCAAAAGAGAGAGAGACCCGCACTACGTTGCGAGGTCTCGTAAGTACTCTTTCGATTCTGAGCGTTTTGGATTGTGATTTTGGATTTTTTGATTACCGCTTTTGTCTAGCCCATTCTATTGCTGTTTGCTATGTTTTTGACCTCTGCCTGTTTTTCGACCATGTTGTGCTTTGTCTTTGTTAACCCTGTTTGCCGTGCTCTCGACCCTTTTCATCTGGACTTTGAAATTTATTCTGAACTGCCTTTGATATACCTGTTTGCCTTGGTTTTTGAACTGGTTTTGGACGACTTGCAACTTTTCATTAAAAACATCATTTTTTCCTATACTTGTGTCCAAAATTCCTTCGGGATACTACAGAACATTACAGTATGGCACACCATAAAAAGGAAAATTAGACAATGAGGACCTCAGAACAGCAGAATTGGCAAAAAAATTCACTTTCAAAACTGCAACAATTGGTCTCCTCAGTTCCCAACTGATTAAAAAGTGTAATTAAAAGGAAATGTGATGTAGCAACAGTGGTAAACACACAAGTGTTATAACTTTGTTTGTGTTGCAGGCCTCAGGTTCTTCATTTGTTTATATTTAAGACACATTTTAGTTTTTCAGTGAACACTCAAAGTGTCTTCTTTCTACTTTTTTGACAGAAGATTTAAGAAATCACAGATTTTTATTGCATTTTACTTAATTTGCCCACTTTTCTGGAACTGGGGTATGTACATAGAATGAAATCCCACCTTACAGTAATCTTTCTACCAGACTAAGATGTATTGTAGACCTATGGGAGTTAAAGTAGAAGGCTTTATTTGAGCCATTAAGTGAAGTCTATTTAAATCCAATCTGCTTTAAGAAGTAAACAGTCTCTTGCAGCTTGCTCCAGCATTTTGGCAACTCAAATGTTATTTTCCCTCTGCTTATCACATTCACAGGAGCCTTTTAGTTCTGTTTGCACTGTGTAAGGCTTGTCGCTGCTATAAATCTCTCTCTGAAGTAGAATTTCAGGCAATAAAATGATTTTCGCGAACATTGTATCATTACTGTCCTCTGCTTTTTCTATGAGACTGGTATACAGTTTCCTATAATATACTGTACACAATTGATGGCCATGAAACTTCAGAATGACCTTTTTATGTGAATGTAGCAAAATGTTTGCAGGTTGCCACTTCGTTCATTCTGCCCCTGGCAGGTGGATGATTCTTGTGCAGGAAGTCTTACATACAGTCTTATGTATTTGTGTTTCTCTTTCCGGCCCTGACAGAGACCCCACTCAAAGCAGATGACAATCAAGAGGACAGATCATTCTCTGACTCCTCCCTGTTCAGCCACTGGGGTCAGGAGCTGAGTCCCGAGAGTCGAAGGGTGGCCCTCAAGATGTTCCAGTACTATGGCTACAATGGCTACCTCAGTGACCGCCTGTCCATGGACAGATCCATCCCAGACTATAGACCTGAAGGGTGAGACAGCTCTTTGCCTTGAGAGCTTGACAGGGCTTTTACATGATTTGCTACTTAAATCTTTACTATAATTAGACTTGCAAGTAGTGCACTTGAGCTGATTGACCTCTTGATACGTTTTGATTAGCATGCCTTAAAAACAGTGGCTTGTGTCTGGAAGTCTCCAGGATCTTTTTATGACCAGGAAATAGGTTTTTCCTAAAGGTTCACCAGTAAAGGAAGTGTGGATGCCAATATCAAGTATATAACTTAAATATTTTATTATTATTATTGTTATTATTATTATTATTATTATTACTATTATTATTATTATTGTTGTTGTTGTTGTTGTTGTTGTTGTTGTTATTATTATTATTATTTTATTATTATTAATAAATTATTTTAACAACAGGCAGAATATATATGGGCAGAAATATCCAGTAGATAAAACACACACACGCTCTCGATCTCTCTCTCTCTCTCTCTCTCTCTCTCTCTCTCTCTCTCTCTTTGTCATGTCTGCACATTCTCTGCTGGGCACACAAACCTTCTGCCAGGAAGAAAAAGTTAAGACATTTTCACTTGCTCCTGCTTAGTTAACTCGTTGCGGAGCCAAGGGATGGGCTGGTGCCACTTCACACAATACTGCTTTCAACACACAGTTTCACACTTCACATACTACATTACTGCCGCACTGAATGCACGTCTGATATTGGTGTAATTCCAGCCAGTAGCCAAATCCCACTGCCTGGAGCTGTTATAGTTCATGAAATCATTAAAAAAAGGTTTTTAACCCAAAATGATTTTTAAAGGACTACTTTTATTTATAATTTAATTCATACATACACACATATTTATTATGCCTTTGCCACAAATATATTTTAATGAATTCATTTGACTATAAAAACCCTCGAGCATAGTTGACCTCACAAAATCCACTGAGCCGTATCGTGAAGAGTTACATGAATAAAATAATGGTCACCATAGGACACAGTACATCTTCTATCCTGTGGAGGAGGCTAATTCACTAATGTCAGGATCATTTCACATGCTTAGTGAAACCGTGCGATGCTGTGTGATGAACTCTGTCAGGAGGCATTTTGAAGAACAAATGAGCTCCAAATAGCTTTTTAGGTGAAACAGATCTTGTATTTTGTTGCCTTAATTAATTGTGGTGTTGTGTTGATTTTGTGATTGTCAGGTATAAAGGTCAGATGTGGAAATATTGGACATGGCGCAGGGAAATTCTGCGTTAAGTCTCAGAATTTACTACACCATTGCATGTCATCATGTGTTTACCCAATGCAATTAGGCCTCTCATCACTGCTTGCAGTAACATTCGTAGTTCTCACCAGAAAATGCAAAAAGATATTAAAAAGAAGAAAATGAATCAATTTTTATTGTTTGGTCCATTGATAATGAATAAACAACTAATAAATGAACAGTTTCATATTTTTTACTTATTTTAATATTCTAGTGGCCCGTTCAACTCCTGGGATGCCAGTGGGGGAAAAATATTATATTGGACACTGATTAATAAAGTGCAGACATTTTACCACAGTCGCCTAAGATTCCAAACATTCTTTTGTTCTCAGATATAATAAATGTGTTTGAAATGTCAGTGAAGTCTAAGCTACATCCCGTTATCTGCCTATAATGAAGTGAAAGTGACTATTTGTCATTGTGAACACACTCAAGCACCACAACAAAATGTAACCTATGCATTTAACCACATCAGCAGCCCCCAGGGAGCAGTGTAGTAGGACAGTACCTTGATCAAGGGTGCCTTAGTAGTGCCCGGGCCAGGACTTAAGTCTGTGACATTCAGGTCCCAAGGACAATGTCCTAACCCCTAGGCCACCACTGCCCTGCCATAGTTGTGAATCGTCTAGTTTTTCTTAAGCTGTCAGAGTAGATTTGCAGTTTATTTTATGGTGTGCTGGGAACATCCTGACCAATTGAACGGATGTCCTTTGGGTATGATTTGGAATAATTAAGGTATTCACCAGAATCAACAGATGTAAAAAATTAATTTTTTCATGCATTTTTTAAACTGCTTCTTCCATTTTGGGTTGTGGGGAAGCTGGAGCCAATTTCAGCTGGCTATGGCCCCAAGGCAGGGTTTACTCATGACAGGAGGCCAACCCATAATAGAGATGCAAATAATTTTAGTAATAATTATATAGGCCAATCACATTTAGTACATAGCTATATATATGTGTTTTACAGTTAATACTGGCAGACACTCTATAGATATATTAAGCTGTATAGATATTATCAAGATGTGCCTTTGTGATCATGTAAGATGACACAGTATGGAAAACTGCAAAAAAATCAATATCAAAATGCACTTTTAAGTTTTTTATTTCTAGTTTATACCATTAAGTACATCACTGTATCTCACCAGACCAACATTGTTTGAAAAGAACTGAAAGTGGAGTGTTAGTTTTGAAACGAAAAGCACTATTCTCTGGCCTGTAATTACTGAATGTGTCTTTCGTACAGAGACGTACGTTTGTTTTTGGGTTTTTTTTTTTCTTTCTTTCTTTTTGGATTGTGTAAAATTCCAGCGAATGTCATCACCGATCTGTTCAATCCTGCAAGCACTTTGAAAAAGATGAAAAACTCACATCCGTCTAGTTTTCAGCAGCTTATTATACACTCAAGTCTGTAACCCTGTCAAGAACATCAGAACGTTGTCTTAACCAACACTCGTCTGTACGCCTGTCAGATACTTCAAAATGCTGACTGAAATAACACTGGAAAGTGTAACATTTAGACATTTAGGTGTGCCTTGAGAAAAGACTGTTTGTTCTTCATCGCTCTGTTTTTTCCTCTTCCTCTCTTACCTCCTACTTCTTACACAGGTGCAAGAACATCTCCTTCCCATCCAACCTCCCCCAGGTCAGCATTGTGTTCATCTTCGTGAATGAGGCGCTCTCTGTCATACTGCGCTCCATCCACTCGGCGATGCACAGAACTCCTGGCCACCTCCTCAAAGAAATCATTCTGGTGGATGACAACAGCAACAGTGGTGGGTCTACAAGCTGCACTCAGTGTGCTTTTGTGGTTTCTGTGCAGTGCTTGTCTTTTGTCTTCTTCAGTTTTTTGTTCTAGACGAAGGAATGTGAAGGTTATGAAGTGCACACGCTGTTAAAAGGCTTTTGACTCGAAAGTATGGCAGGAAAACCTTTTAATTGGTATAAAATCTTCATGTGGAGGTCCGTTAGACTTTATAAGGGTTCTTCACACTCACATTCCACCTGCCAAAATAGCTCTTGCCATCCATAGAAGGATTCTTTAGATCCATTTTTGGCATCTTTATTTCTAAGAGGGTGTAATTTCCCGGGAGGCTAGCATAAATATGGAGCATAGCTTTAGCGGGAACATGAACTTCCTTGTCGTCTCCCGTGTTCCCCGTTTTCTCGGTGTTATGCTTATAGTCTTAATAATCACCCCCCTGTATGTCTTAACGACTTTCTTTCTTTAATCTAACCCTTTAATGTGCTTAATTAGAAGCTATGCTTGTTGGATTAAAGCGATAGGTGTAAGAATACTAATTAGCAGCAAAAGTGGAAATATTTGCTCAGAGAGGATTATGCCTGAGAGAAGCACTGCCGAGATTTGAGGCTGCCTTGACAGGGTTTTGCCTGTTATCCCACTTTATTATGCCGGCCAGTGCATTTGCCTGCAGGCTGTTAATGGATAGAGAAGCGTTTAGTCTACTCACACACTGTAACCAACCGACGGCTCTTACAAGTGGGTCCGCCAGAACATATGGTGCTCCCACTGAGAGGAGGTAGCAGGAGAGATCCGCCACACACGAGGCTCGTGTTGGATTCACCTCACACACGTCAGCCCAGTCCTGCCGTGCCTCATCTACTGAACCTACTGCTGATCCTTCAGCCAAGACCCTTCGTTATAACCTCACAGAGGAGGGGGCGCGACCTCTACCCATCTTCCATTTTTCTCGAGTAGTTGTTGTCTCTTCTTCTGAGGAGTGCAGATTTGACGGGCTTATGTTTTTTTTTTACGGTTTAGTGTCGCGCCTCTTCAGGAAGCCAGGTCACGCCAGCGCTGACATTTCGTTAATGGCATTCCAGTGTATGCGCCAGAGCATTGTGTCAGACGGTGACGCTAATAGGTTTACCTTTATCATCTCGGCTATGATTGCTAATCTTATCTCTTCCAACTGTTGTCACCTGGGCGGCTATGCGGAGCCACCCAAGACCTTTCAGGTGGCGGCGTGATATGCTCGCCGTCACGAATCAGTAATGGGCTGAGTTCATTGTGCTGTTCATTAACATGCTGCCAACGGTGTGACCACTGTGGGAGGAAGGGCACGGCGACCTGGCTGAGTCTTTGCTAATTGGACGATTTTGTGTACCTGAGGGCTGCACGGAGGGCACAGAGCATCACGGTCGTGTCTTCCAAACTCTGACAGCATCATCTCTCTTCATACACACAGCCGACGTGAAGTGTCCACTTCAGTGCTAGACAGAAAGTCGACAATGGGACCGTAAGCACAAGACCCGTCTCCGTCAGGTTTCAGTCAGATGCAGAGATGCGGAAAATGAATTAAGTGTGGGGAAAAGCAGTCACAGTAAAAGTAATCCCATACCTCCTCTGACAACATGAAAACAGGCCCTCTTTTTTTCTCTCTGCCTCTCTCTGAAAATATCTGCAGGATATGAAGTGGGATTTGGTATCTTAATCCACTCCCTTAGCCTTCTGTCCTTTGCTTCTGCTTCTTAAGGCTCCTGTGCTGTTTCCTGTGGTCACAAGGAGACAGCACAGAGTGTATATAGGATTTTGCCTTTGGTGGTCTCTGAGTCTCGCAGTGTGGATACATCAGCACATTGCTCTGTAGTGGTTCTGGCTGTCCCCAGCTTGGTGCATTCTAGAGAGAGTCAGGGGTGATGTACAAACACAGATTGTGATAGGATTGATATGGTTTGTGCACACGGACCAATGGCAGAAATAGAATCTTGCAAGCCGTAGTACAGAACATTTTTTTTTAATGTCATTTGTATAGACATCCTTCCAGCTGCTGTCAGACACTCCAATAAGTTGGTTGAGTAGACCACTTTCTGGACAATGCAATTACATCATACATTCGGTGTAATATTTATTATATGTACAATGAACAGTAAACACAGTTAAGTGCAATACACATGTTATGTGCAATTAAACTTTTTGTAAATATATATATATACTTAAATACTTACAAAATCACTTACA
>JBBPDA010000039.1:4998707-5016125 GCA_037974385.1 Arnoldichthys spilopterus | reverse complement strand
GGGAGGGGCGTGGCACCTAGTACTCAGGAGAGGCCGACCTTGCACGTCCTCTAGGGGGAGCCTCAGCTCCCCTTACAGACCTGAAGGTCACAGGTTCAAGTGCTAGCCCGGGCATCACTAAGGTACTCTTGAGCAAGGTACCGTCCTGCTCCCCGGGTGCTGTTGATAGCTGCCCGCTGCTCCACGTGTGATTGGTTAAATGCAGAGGTCACATTTTGTTGTGGTGCTTGAGTGTGTTCACAGTGACAAATAGTCACGTATTCCATAGAGTATACTGTGTTCATCTGACAGCAGGTTTTCTATCTGCAACACATCTTGAAATTCTTAATATGAAGTGTGAACATTATAGGTTGGTCCAGAGCAGGTGTAAGGGTCCCTGAGGAAAGCTAATAATAGATATTCAACAAGCAGAGCATACATTTATCACAGAAGCACAGCAAACAATCATCAGAGCCCAAACACCTTGTCCTCTGCTGATCCCTGTACAGTCAAGAAGTGACCATGCACATCATCCATACAAGACCATTTGCACCTTCACTGCAGTAGTATAATCATCAATTTCTAATCACATATAAGGAGCAGGATGAGGAAGAGGGGCATATGGCCCTCCTTGGTAATTTGTCTTCCCTGAATGACATGCTTTTAAGATTTTTATTCTTGATAATGGCCCACTGATTGCTTTTCTGTGAGAACAAGCACAATTTTCTTTCAGTTTTTTCCTAATGTCCTTAGCCATCTAGTGTATATATGAAACATGAATCATTCTGATTGCATTAGCAATCACAAAAGAAGCTCAGCATGGCAGATTTTTACACAGGCCGCAGTTCCTTGCCTATTCCACATTGAAAGCAGCGGTAGGTAGTGTTGTTTCAGTGGGAGATGCCCATGGTCCTGAGGGTTAATTGCAGCCCTATGTGGCAACCTGCTGGGACAGAGCAGAAAGTGGAGGAGGGATAGGAGAGCTGCAGGACTGGAGCCACAAAGGTCTTGGCACTGACCCCAGAGTAGGCACCCCAGCAGATCCCAGCTGCAGCCAACATATTGGAACTGACTGGTTACCACCTGCTCTGTCACTTTCTGCCATGGCTGCTATTTTGAAGGAGACAGGAATTAGAGCTTTAATCAGGCCTGAAATTGGTTTAAACCTGAATGTAGGTTAAGACAATTTTACCTAAGTCAGGTTCTCTTTCCCTACAGTACCAAGTTTTGAATCAGAATCTGACCATCCAAACAAAATTCTGTCCAATGTCCAACTGTAGACCAAATGAACATTTCTATTGGAGCTGCCTTACAAATAAATTTCACTGTGTAGCTGAACAGCTGTCTAAAGTGTCTGTCTGCAGCATTCAGGTATGTAGTGAAGTTTTATTAAATTTTATTTCCCTAACTAAATCTTACTATGCCATAAACCACACTAACAAGTCTGTGTGACCCTAAAGAAGACATCTTTATGGTTTGGGGAGAAGTTTTGGACTTGTATTTCCAACAACGATTTGCATGAACATCTAATGCCTGTTAACAATGTTAGGGTCTTACCTCGTGTGGTAACCTGTAAGGTAATAGTCGAGGAAGTGGTTATATAACGGTTAGGGAGTTGCCCATGTTACCTGATGGTTGCTGGTTCAAATCCCAGACCTGAACAAGTACCACTATGGTAGCCGTAAGCAAGCTACATCAGCTGCCTACTGCACCTACTCGGATGGGTTAAATGCAGAGGTCAGGTTTTTATTGTGGTGCACCGTGTGCTGTGGTGTTCTCACAATGACAAATAATCACTATTACTTTAAAGAAGCAATGTTTGGACACAGAATAGGCTGATTGACTATGTTTTAAGTAAATGAAAAATTGTGTAAATGTAAGTTAAACTAGATTGGCTTATCAAATATATCATTGTTTGCTTTCAAACAGCATTTAAGAAGATTTTAATCTGGATAAACTTCAGCCTACATGGGATAATATGTTTTTCTCATGCTGGCTTCAGGGACTCAGGTGGACCTCTATGGTCTAGGAATAAAACAACGAAATTAAATGCAGGGCAAAATCCTTCAGAAGGTCAGTGAGATTGTTTGAGCCTGACCCACCATGGTGTTATTTGGACAAATAATTCAAACTGGAACACTTTGAAGTGCTGACCCCTACAAGTCACAGGCCTTCCTTTACCACACGACAAAACTTTCTACAAGTATCCCCATTGAAGCTCATGCAGCATTTATTCCTCCACGTGAACATTTTTCGAAGAAAATTGTCTGCATTCTGGTAGTGAATCTGTAGTGATGAATCACATGTGGGACAGGCTCTGACTGCCAAGTCTACTGAGGTGAAAAATAAAGCACCAAGTGCACAGCGGTAAGGCTTATAAAGCATTTATGCAAATGCTTGGAACTGCTTTTCATAAAAAATGATCACGCACAAGATGTATGGGGGGCATAATGTACCCTGCATAAGACATGAATATCTCATGATGAAGTGTGCCAGGTCAACACGGGGCAGCCAAACAGAGGGCAAGCGTTGCAACACTTTCTTTGAGCAGTGACTGAGATTTTTTTAAGAATATTTGCTGACTTTTTTAGTTGCTGTTTCATACTTTGCAAGCTGACCCCCCCCCACATAGTAAAAAGGTTACACTTATAACGAAGATTTTGCACCAATTTTGATAGATTTTTTTTTTAAATCAGATGCCATTGATTGTTCCATGGTTTGAGAAAAGTTGCTGTGTTTATTCAGCTGGGCAGAGGCTCATCTCAGGACGGATAAAAAGAAATGAGGGTCACAGGTATTTTCGTTTCACGGTCATTGTCTGAAGGACAACAAGCGTCTATTTGTGAGGCCTCCCACTTTTTCGTTCCTAACTCCTGTTCTCACCTTACCTCCTCTTTATCGCTCTCTCTCTCAGAGGTGGGGGGAACTACTATGTTGTTGCAGTTGAACCATTCACATTTAGTTCTTGAATATTTTGGAAGCTTCTTCCCAAAGTATGCCAAAAAAAAAATAGCTTCTAATGAACTCCAGCTTCTGTGCGGATCGAGGCTGGGTGTGCTAAGATATTCTGTAGGGTAAACTCCATTGAGTAGTTTATTTGACCACATACTCTTGTGTTTGTGTTTGTTAGTTATTGGTTTTTTTATATAAGCAATCACTGATTGCACTAAATTCACAGATGTACCAATACTTTAACTTTAGTATTAGGTTTAGGCTACCAACCTCTGCTTTTACGTTCTCTCTCTTAGCTTTTCCTTCTGTCTTTCTCCTGTTCTTACTGCATCCGCTGCCTTTTTGAGGAGGACAAGATTGCTGATTGCTGATGAAGCAGCACCAAATAGTAAAGGATGGTGGGTGGTTGATGGGAATGACTTCAAGCTTCTCTCCAATCAGGGACAGATGATGCTGATATCACCGCCCCCACCACAATATTGACTAATGAGGCTTCTCCTGCATAGTCGCTTTGCCCTTGGTTTACTGTGGCAAAATTTTTTTAGATGTGGAGTGTTGACAGAGCTGCAGAGCCCTAAACAGAAAGGAAAGCTGCAGATGTTTGCAACAGCAGAGGTGCAACTCAGAAGTCATTTATAGAGATGCTATCCTCAGACAGCCTTTTCATCTTCTGACCACAACCTGCATGCATTCATAACACATCACAGGGAAAATAGATTATACACAATGCAGTTGTCCATTTCGAATGCCCTTGGTGTATCTGAATTCTGAATTAAAATGTTTTATTCGTACTCACTGTCTGGGAACAATAGAAAAAAGGGGGGTTTCTTCGTGCACGCTTGTTTTTGTATATTTTTATAATAGAAATCCTGAAAAAAAGCCTGAATTTGCAAGAATACCACAGAAAAATTGGACTAACATTGGTCCTTACATTTAAAGTGTTTTATTCAAAATCTGCATTTTTTTAAAGACAAAACTGCTTCTTTTAGGTTACTGAAGATACGATTAGGGTTAGGATTCTGCTTAGAAATTATTATTATATAAAGTACTTTCCTGAAAAGAATTAATACAGCTCTAAACAATTTTTTGCGAAAACATGAGAAACATTTTTGCATATAAATAAACATGATTTTCGGTATTGCAGTCAATTGTAAAGCTATTATAATTATTATTATTAATATTATTATTGCTGAAGTAATCTTTAATATATTTACTCCCACTCTTTGGTATAATTGCAAAAATGGAGTCATGTCATACAGAAGTGTCTGTGTACTTTATATTTGCCCTTACAAGCTACAGACACTAAAATGTGTTTGTTTTTAATGGGTCAAAATGGTCCCAAACAGATTTTTCCACAGGGTGTTTCTCACAGGAGTATCTAGATTTTACTCAGCACAGCTGAATTAAAATATTTTTTCCCACGGTGGATATGAAAGAAAATGAAGTACGTTTTTCACCAAATCGTATGTCCCTGAATTCATAAAAAATTCAATACAGATTGACAGTGCATATGTAAGTATGACTTCATATGTTGATATTGTATAAAATGTGTGTTTCTATGTCTGTGTGTATGTATGTGTGTGTGTGTGCATGTGCATGTGTGTGTGTGTGTGTGTGTGTGAGCGTGCACGTCCTTGTCTGTCGGACAGCCAGGCTCCCTCAGTCTGATCTTCCTGCCAGATCTCTGAGCTCTCTTTGACTGGCTTTCTCTGCTCTGGACAGACAGATTAGAAGGAGTTGGGGCACTTGGCAAGCCTGTGCGTTCTGCTAGCCCAGACATCTCCCTGCGCTGAGGAATGAATGGAGCTCTTCTGTGCTGGAATGACTGGAATTGCGCTCCCTTGAACAAATATTTGCTGAAGTGTATGAATGACGGTTCACTTCATTTGAACCAGTGTTCTCTGGAATCAGTATTAGCACGGTGGAACAAATCTGCGTACAGGTGAGTCAACGTTTGGGGAGCAAATGTTGTGCGACAGAAGTCTGCACATTTAAGCAAATGGTGAGGCAGCTGTCTCTCTTTAGGCAGGGCGAGCCTGGCCTCCGGCCGAGTACCGGCTGCAGGAGCCAGAAGACGAAAGCAGACAGCTACACGCACAGAAACACACACACAAAGTATACATGCAAGCACTTATTATGAATGCAGAAAGTAGTGATCTTTCAAAATGTATGGATGTGGCAGCTGGAGAAAAAGGGTTTAGTGAAGTGTGTGTGGCCTGTATGGAAACAAAGGTGATATATAGTCTTAAACAGTGGCATGATATCAGTGGAAGACAGGCAGCATACTTGCATAACACACACACACACATGCACACACATACATACACACGCACAGACACACACACAGAGTCGTACAGGATGTTGGCCTTTTTCATGCCTGGAACTAGCTCTGGGCACTCATGAGTCTTCAGTGCTCCCTTAGTTGTAGTAAAACCTGTCTTATTTCATCTCTGCTCGTCTTGTGAACCCTTACATCAAAGTCTTGTTTCTCACTTGTTCATCTTAACACAATGTTTGGCAACTGCACAATATGATCAATATACGATATTGTGATTTCATTGTGATTATGTTGCAGGGGCAGAATGTCTTATCTCTTGACTTTGCATTATTTTGCAAAAAACTGTTCCAGTTTAATGAATCATGTGACTTGCTTTGATGATCTAAAATGTCTGAGGTTGGTTAAGGAAAGCCTTTTTGGCATTTTGCCACTTCCTTGGATGTGCTATGGTCATTAGAGTGTTACTTGCAGGGTGATGTTGCTTCCTGGTTTAATGGGGTATGCACAAAATTAGGCTTTCAATTAAGATTTGCATCCCAAGTCTGACATGGATCCATTGTGATGTACAATGGTGCTTGACAGTTTGTGAAGCATTCAGAATTTTCTATATTTCTGCATAAATGTGACCAGGAAACAGCACTTCTTAACAGTAGATAAAGAGAACTCCATTCAACAAATTAGACAAAATATTATGCTTGGACATTTATTCATTAAGGAAAATATTACAGCAGCATTATCTGTCAGCAGCAAAAATATGTGAACTTTTGCTTTCAGTATCTTTTATAACCCCCTCGTATGTAGCAATATTGCAACTAAACATTTTTGGTAGCTGTTGATCAGTTCTGCACATCAGCTTTGAGGAATTTTAGCTCATTCCTTCCTACAGTTCAGCTTCAACTCTGCAGTGTTTGGTGTGTTTTTTAGTTTTTTTTTTTTACATGAACAGCTTTCTTTATGTCCAAAGTTTACCCTTCTGTATAGGGTACAAAGAGTCCTGAAGTTCTGTTTGCACACAATCATTATGACTCTGGACTGGTGCAATCCAAACTCTTTCAAAATCGTTTTGTATCGTTTTTCAGCAAAATGAGCATCAGTTCTTTTCCTGAGATCCTCAGGGATCTCCTTTGTTTTTTTTAGTACAACAGGATGCCCACTCACACCTGATTTACATCCAGGTGATTCAAATTTTTTGTTTTAAGTTAACTGCTAATTCTAGCGGTTTGCATAATTTTGCCACTCACAGTGAAACTGGATCATTTTCCTCAATAACAACATTGTCTCATTTGTTTAATTAGTGATTTAGGTTTTTTAGATCATTTTTAATGTAGATTATATGTTGATAGATTATATTTATGGGAAAATACCGACAATTCTGAAGTGTTTACAAATTTGTAAGCACCACTTTAGCAGTGTGTTGTGAAGGCTAGCCTGGTTTTGCCAAGGGTGGAGCATGTAGTTCTAGTCTTTAAGCATCTCATCACAGTACATTTCATTCACAGCACATTTTGGTAATGTCAATGGTAATGATAGTGTGAACTGCCCCTTATTCTTATGGATGTTTTCAGATATAAGCAATGAACTTCCTATAGCATTCATTTCATATAGCAAGCTCTTGTAATAAAAACCAGATCACAAGTTAACTTCTTTTAAATACATGAGCTGACTGTGTGGACCACATTCACATGTGGACTGTTTTCACTGTATCTATAAAAGTAATTCTGCATGATTACACTGCTTGTATTTGACGACTCCACATGCACAACTGGTTTCGAAGGGTCTACCACATGACCCGAGAAAAAGTTAAGGAAAACACTGACTGCTATGAAGTATATGGAGTGATAATCAAGGAATTAAATGGTGAACCTTGTATATACCTTTGCCATTCAAGTGGTTTATTCTCTAAAATAATAGGACTGACAAGTTGGAAATCTTCTCAAGATTCTATTGCAATGTCCTCTGCATTCCCAAGGTTTCTTCCTCCAGCTTAGAGAAATGATCCCGGCCTCTATCGCCGTTGCCTTGCTCATTAGGGGCTCGGACCCGGATTCTATAACGCTACTGTCAGTTGTAAAAAGTGCTATATAGGTAGAATTGACATGACTATACTATATTCTTGTATAGCTAATGCTGTCATGTAGACGTGAACCATATGGTTCATGCGTGCAGCTCTTACGCCATTGAGTTTTGCTTGACTGTGCCTCCCTGCCTCTATCTTTGGCAGCGTTCAACAGCTCCTGATTGCAAAACCCTTGGCTGGTTGATTACTGCTTTCTAACTGACAAAGATTTTGTGGTGGGATAGAGACCACAGTAACAGTTTTGACTCCGTCTTAGCCTCTCTCATGCTGTGAATATGAAAGGCAGAAAGTATGAGTCAGTACAGCGGCCCTGTGAATCCTGCAGCCCTGTCACACTCAACCTCACACACACTTTGCATCTTGGCTCCCGAGTCAAGTCCCTGTAGCTTAACCTTGTTGAGTTCCTGTACTGTAGGTGAACCCGCAGCTCCGCTCTCTACATTAAAAAGCAGAAAAGCTGAAGATTAAGAGGACTCTAAGGTGCATCTCTGCAAAATTCAACTTCAGTTTATGCCTGGCAGATAATGGAGTACATGAGAATTTCTAATTAAGAGTGTTTGCTGTATAATAAAAATACACAAGTTTCATTTTTCACTCTCCTACTGAAAGGCAATGCATTAGACTAAAGAAGTGTAGCAGAGACAGAGTATATAACTCGTGTCTATACTTTAAGGAGATCCATCATCATAGGGACTATTTGTCATTGTGAACACACTCAAGCACCACAACGAAATGTGACCTCTGCATTTAACCCATCACACGTGCACACATGGAGCAGCTGGCAGCTACCAACAGCGTCCAGGGAGCAGTGTGGTACCTTCCTCAAGGGTACCTTAGTGGTGGCCGGGCCAGTGCGACCTTCACGTTCCCCAGGGCAATGTCCTAACCACTAGGCCACCACTGCCCACATAAGCTCTGCATAAGCCATACTGTATATGACCAAAATTAACATCCTATTTGTACCAATCTTGAAGAAATGATGCCTGATTTATGTGTGTGTTTATGTTCTTGTAGGTGTGGCAGTGTGGTGGCAGCGTGGAGGTGTTGCCCTGTGCCCGAATCGCCCATATTGAACGTGCTCATAAGCCCTACACAGAGGACTTAACTGTACATGTGCGCCGCAATGCCCTCAGAATGGCTGAAGTGTGGATGGACGAGTTCAAGAGCCACGTCTACATGGCCTGGAACATTCCACAAGAGGTGAGAGCTTTCATTTATTATGTGCAAATGCAGTTTTGACCTAATAAAGGCACAATGATAGTGGTAGGTTGTATAATGGGTTACATTTTTAACACTTGCCTGGAAATAGCTCTGAGCGCTTGTGTCTGCAGGACTACTCTGCTCTTACTAAAGTAAGCTTTGTTTAGTTTCTCTATATGTGTTTTTTTGCATATGTTTAGATATGTTTATGTACATTATGGCATGTGGAAGTTTGAGTAGCCCTGGTCAAAATTTCTGTTACTGTGAGTAGTTAAGTGAGTACGATGACTGATTCCTAAAAAGCATAAAGTTAAAAATGAAGAGTATTTTTTTATAATTTTAAACAGTAAAGTATCATTTTAAGCAAGATTTGTGTATATTTATTGTTTTGTAAAACCACAAGTTGCCAAAGTTTGGGCTCCCTGTCTCTTGGGATGCCTAGACATTTGCAACTTTTGGTTTACTTTAAACAAGCTCTCAGACCTTAATGAGCTTTTTAGTAAGGATGAGCATTTGAGCATTTTGAGATCCATGCACATTCTGCTGCTCCACCCACCCTGGAGCACACATACACTCAAAACAAGAATGAGAAAAACCTATTCACTTTTTTTTAGCAAAAAAGTAACCAACTTTTCTGTGAAATGCTATTGTCACATTCATCTTTAGGTGTTTAATGGCTGTTGGCAAACAGCTTTAGATGCATAACTGCCACATTCTGGTGATAGTATACTATATTTTTTGACAATAAGACATTATTATATACACACATAACACACATAAAATTTTACAACTATTTAAATATACAAAAATCATGCTTGTTAGGGTGTCTAGCATATTAAATTAATTAATGTTCACAAAGCAGGAGACCGCTGGAGGAAGATAGCAAAGCAGGTTCATGTGGCCGTGTCCTCAGTGTGTAATGTAATTAAGAAATGACAGTTAATAGAAATAATGGAGGTCAAGCTGAGGTCTGTTAGATGAAGTAAACGTTCAGAGAGAACTGCTCATAGGATTGCCAGAAACTCAAATCAAAACCTGTATTTAACTGAAAAGACCTTCAGAAAGATTTATTCAACATCAGAAGTTTGCAAAAGGACATCTAAACAAGCCTGATGCATTTTGGAAACAAGTAATGTGGACTTACACGGTTAAAATTGATATGTCTGCAGGAATAAGGGTCCAGAATATCCCGTCTTCAGTTATTAAGCATGAGGAGGATTAATCATGCATTGGGCTTGTGTTGCAGTCAGTGGCACTAGGAATATTTCACTGGTAGAGGGGATTTATTGGATTCCAGCAAATTCTGAAAGCAGTCACACCATCTGTAAAAAAAGCTGAAAAGAGGAAAAGAGGATGGCTTCAACAACAGGACAGTGATCATAAACATGTCTCAAAGAAACATAAGGGGAAGGTTTTGCAATGACCCTCATAGTCCTTCAACCTAACACTGAATATCTGTGGACCTCAGAAGAGCAGTGAGTGAAAGACAACTCAAGAATCTCACAGACCTAGGAGCTCTTTGCAAGTAAGAGCGGGCAAATATCCCCTTAATAAGAAACCAACTGACCCTTAATCAACTGGACTCTAGATTCAAATGATTTTTTAGGTACCTTCAACTGTGAAATTACTTTGATAAAATAATTAAACACCAATTAGACTTGGATGACCTGGTGCTGAAAGAAATTCTATGAGCCTACTCATCAGAATCAAATAGAGGTATGATATCCAGATTATATAAAGCATTCATACCAAGAACATTCTATGCTACAGTATATGTTAAAAATAAATGGGAAGAAGAAGATAATCTCTGAAAAAATAGAGGAAAATTTGTGGTTTTCAATGGAAATGTACCGACTGGAAAGAATTTGGGTGGAAGTTTCTAATTAGATTCTTCATTACTTTTAAGTAGAAAATGCAATTTACAGGAGAAGATTCAAAATTTTGGAGAATTTGTAAGAGTCAAGATGCCAATTAATGGCATATATTTTGGGAATGTCCAGTAATAAGAATCTTTTGGTTAAACATGCACAAAATAATGAAAGACATATTTAAAGTGAGAATTCCTTTCCAATTTGCTACTCTCCTCTTAGAAAAAGTGGACTTTCATACAGTCATACATACATTTTTCATACATAAAGTATGTTTTTGGGGTATTGATATCTGCTGGTAAGAAAACTATTCCTGAACACTGGTTGCTCCCTGACTCCCCTGCAATAGAGGAATGGATGGACTTAATCAATAAAATAAACATTATGGAGAAAATTACATTCTCATTCAATTAACAGATCTACGAAATTATGGTCAGAATGGGTCTCATACACAACAAGCACTGCCAAACTATACTGAGACAAATTAAGAGCATTTAACTGGTGGCTTCCTCTAGGGGAAATTCCCCCGATCCTATTAACTATTTGTTATTATTGTTTTTCCTTCTTCATTTTACCACCAGATCTCCCACATTACTTAAACCCCACAAACTCTATATTACATCAATTCACATCCCCTTGTTTTGTATAATACTTGTTAAAATGAATGAGAAATGTAAAACAAGATAATGCAGAAGATGGGTGGCTGTTATTTATTGATGGAAGTTAGGTTACATTGTCTGTAGTCACATTTTTAAAATATGTCAAATATCCTAAAAATAAAGAATTCAAAGTTAAGAAAAAGAAAAGGGTTGTTTGTAAAGTGCTCCTTTCTTTTTCTCAATCTAAACTCAATCTTTATGACATTTTTGGATATCAGTTCATCTTCTCCTCACTTAACTATTAACAATAGCAGAAATTATGATTAGGAATGACCAAATGTTTGCAAGCCATTATATGTATAAATTGTGCTGAATTAGGCTTTTTGGTGACTGTCTGATGCAGACTTCTACACTGATCTACACTGAGTTTAAAGGTTTGTGTAGTTGATTAAAACTGTTATCACTTTCCAGCAGATGTTTTATTTTCACCTGGTTTGTGCTGTGTGTTAACGTGTTGATTTCTGTGCCGTCGAGTCCATCCTGGAATTCTTTAATCTCCTGCATCACAGTGCACTGCAGGGGCAGATCTGATTAGAAAAGTGCAAGGACAAACAATTAGACTGCGTGGAGCAATACATGTGTTGGTATTGCCTGTTAGGCAGCCATTACTTAATTCATAGTTCCCCAGTGTTGCTCTTGTCCGCAAGCCACTCATCTCACATTCAGGAGTCTCAGCCCGGATCACGCATTTATCATCCAGACAGCAATTAAGATAATTTGGGGTGGAACGGAAAGGGGCAGTCGGATCATGGCGGATTGCCTGGCTGGAGCTTTCCTGGGAGAGGAGCAGAAAGTATACGACATTGGATAGCCAGGCAGCTTGACTCCTCTCTACGTTTTGAATTACATGAGCTGAGACGAGGCCTCATATTTCAGCTCCAGCAGCGCGAAGGTCATTGTTCTTTGCTGAAGAAGGCCACGGCACTGAGAGCTGCCATAAGGAAGATCTTGAGTTCAGCCACGCCGGCTGAGCCTATGGAAATTGATTGTTGGAAATGAAATAGATGGAATTGTTTTCCAAAGCTTGGAAGAGTGTTTGGTCACTGTAACATAGCTTTGAATGTTTATAGATGGCTATGGGAAGAGGGTCGGCCATATTGACATCACAACAGGTGGGTAAAGTAATGGCAACAGAGATTTTAAATGGGAGGCGACCGAAGGAAAGGGAGAAACTCCAAATTAAATGACAAAGATGTGAAGAGACACGCCTGATCATGGCCCACAGTGCAATCTGATTTCAGCTCTGCAGATGGGCTCTTCCTTAACCTTCATTAGGGACTCCATTACACTCCTTATTCTGGAGTACCAGCCTGCTATTCGCTTTCATTTAGATTCCACTCTTCTTCCCTCATTAGAGGGGTGCACTTAATGGAATTGCATTAAAATAAAAGAGACTTATCACTTTCTCTCTTTACCTTTGTGTGTGTGGGCAGGATTCAGGCATAGACATTGGGGACATCTCGGAAAGGAAAGCCCTGAGGAAAAAGCTGCAGTGTAAGACGTTCCGGTGGTATCTGGTGAACATCTACCCTGAAATGAGAATGTATACAGACACCATCGCCTATGGAGTGGTGAGCATTCACTTAGCACAATCCATCTTTATCCACTCTGAAAGAAAGAGAAAGAGAGAGAACGACATGTTATTACTGATTTAGATTCAAGACCCAAGAAAACTTGACTGGGCAATTGTTGTATAATTTTTAAAGTACAGTAATGATCAAGCATTGTTTAAAGAATTGCTACAGTGCATTAAAGAGCCACTAACAGCAGGTACAGCAAATTTCCTATTGTCTATGCTTGTTAGTAATCCTGCCAGGGTGGGGATGCTTGGACCATCCTGTTGACCATTCTGCATATTATTAAGCCAGGTGCTTCAATTTGTTCCCTTTTCCTCCAAACTATCTTGGTGAGAGTGAGATGTAGGGGGGATGTATCAGGCAGATTTTGTGCACATCTAAATTGTGTTTGAAAGACATTACTGACTCATTATATTTTCATAAATATGGCAATTTGAAAGTGCTAATGTCTAAGTGCTGATGTCAGAGATGACCTTCAGTAAGATCATGTTGTCTTCAGTGAGTGTGCAAGTTTTAGGCAGAGTGTAGAATGCAAAGAGTATGATTGTATCAGAATAGTGTTAAATAATGATCCTCAGGAATAATCAATGATAATCAATAATTCCTTTAAGGGAAGGCAAAGGTAATTACACCAGTCTGATTTTGGAATCATCAGTCTGAAGAAAATTCGGTCCCTAAAAATGCATGGGTTCTCATAGATATGTATAACTGAATTCCCAGGTGCTCAAAAGAAAAAAAAAATTATTTTGCAAGGTGCAAGGTATGTTGATTTGACTTCAGTCATGTTTAGTGGGCTGAAGATTTTCCACAATTGGGAGAATGATTGAAAGGAAGGAAACAATGGTGTGCTTACACTATTTTGCATTCATGGAGGGCTAGTAGTATTTCATGAAAGCAAAATAATTTATCACCCAGCACTGAGCTGTGATTCCCACACGTAGACTTCACTTGGGCGGGGCGACCAGCAATACAAATGGCTGCTAGAGTATATTTGACAACCCCTTTTAGCATTGTTTATTTTACATTTTTTATCCTTTGCCATCCATGATCATTTAACAAGGTGAGAACTTCACCTCTGCTGTACTGGTTCATTCTGCTATTATGAGAAGGGTCTACCTACAGTTACACATGCTCTGTAGAGAAACACAGGGAGAGAAAAAGAGAGGCACTCTCTTTTGTTACATTAGAAGACCGACATGGTGTATACTTTACATGCACAGACCTTCTTCTTATTGTGCTTTTCTTCTCTGATTCTTTCTCTTTGACTGGTAGTACCTTTAAATTGTATGAAAGAAAGTGGCAGCTCTGCTGCATTGGGAGCTACCAGCCTTAGGAGGGTATTCAAAACACTTAACTTGGTCATTGTGCAACCTGCAGCCTGGTTGTCCTAGCTAAATATAAAAAAGATTATAATTTGATTCCCTTCGGTCTACAGACTAACTTTACCTGAGGTTAAACTACTATTTGCATGCTTTTACTCTGCAGATATCAGTGTTCAGAAAAATGTTATGACAGTATGACTTGAGGATGAGGATGAGAGTTAGACCTAGTTGTACAAGGCGGCAGACCTAAATGCTTATTTAATAGCAGTTTTTTTAAACAAAAAATATGATAAATATTTTAAAAAATAATATGCGCCGATTGGGCAACTTGGTAAAAATACCAATGAGGTACCAATGAGCAAGGTACCGTCCCAAATGGACAGCCCCCCCATGTTAGCTCCCCACCGCTCCTACATGGATGTGGTGCACTGTGTGCTGTGCTCCATTCACAGTGACAAATTCACTCACAGACACTTAAAAAAAATTCTCCCCTCTATTCACTACCCACCATGTAAACCACCTTGAGTAAAATTTCAAACCTATGGGAAATATTATATGATACAATTTAATATATAATTGTCACTTTATCAGTTATTTAAAATATTTTGAGGGGGTATAATCTATTTATTTATTGTATTTATGAACCTTTTATGTGCTGCCCTGCCCTAAAAGCATATTTACCTCTTATAATTTTTGCAAGCTTAACAAAAAGCGTAAAGCAGTGAAAAGCCCTTGACATGCTTTCACTTTTCCTGTCCCAGCAGATTTGTGTGCATGTGAGTGAGACTAGTGCAGCTGGTGTGATGTGTTAAAACCCCGGAGACAAAAGCAAATCCAGTTTGGAGCAGTGGCAGTGACGGACAGTGCTGAAGCATGTGTGTCGCTCGCCACCACTAAAGCTGCTCCTCTGGCTGCTGAATAAGCTCCTGCTCTTTGTGTACGCACAGAGTTGTTCCTCAGAGGTGGAATTCGGCAGCGGTGCTTGCCACGTGTGACATCCACTCCCTGTACTGTCTGAGGAAACAAAATGGGATTTCCTGAACCGCTCGACAAAATACTGTCTGTGTTTTCAGTGCTGGGCCATTGAAGCGTACTTTCAGTAGTTCCGATTTGCCATTCATGTTAAATCCCCGCAAATCGCCTTCTGTGTTTTCTCCCCTCCTCAAACAGCATACACTCCACTTCACGGAGGTGGGCCGTTCATTTTCTGCTTGATTTCATCTTATGTGTTGTCCTAGCAGAAACGAAAAGGTGGAGACAGTGTGGAAAATAGGTCAGCCTTATTAAAATTAATTCTGGGAGTGAAAGGTTCAGAAATAACTCTCGCCCTCATTACTCTATGGCCTGTCAATCAGACTGGGGTCTGCAAGCCGAACACAAAGCACTAAAATGCAAAGTCATAATCCTCAGCATACAGTGTTAAAAGCCAAGGGAAAGAAATAAGATGGTACAGAGTGCAGAGTATGTTCCCACAGGGGCTGCGCTGCTCACTTGCAATATTGCAATATTGGTTTTTGCAATACTAAGGCTTGCAGCGTGAAGACAGGTCCTGTAACCAAAGCATTTTTTGTGAGCATCTTGACTAACAATACCAGATGAGCATTTTTGAGTGCATTGAAGCGATATATACTTATCAAAGTAATGCAGGGTAATCTTTATCTGACTATATTTACCAATGTGTTTTTAATATATTTCAAGGCATATTTACAATATATATAATATATGCAGTGTCCTTTTTTAAGCATCGTTTACTAAGACTGTGATGATTAATCAAAGATGCTTATCAGTGACACTGACATGGGTATCAGTCTTACAAGTCCTCTAGAAATCATTAAGTAAAGCTCCTATATGAAAAGTCTTATAATATTAAGAAGGCTTAAGCTCTAAACAGACTTTAACATTTTTCAGATGAAGTGTTGTGCATCTTTTAAACATTAAGTCGATCGTATAGTGAAGACAAAACACTTTTCTTTTGCCTCAGGCTAAATAGCATACAGTCCTGGCCGCCTGAGAGACAACAGTGACACAATGGCTTGTTACAAAGAAACAGCCTTGAGCTGTAAATCCATCTTTGGCGTGCGATTACAGAAGAAGAATAGAAGTTGGAAAACCGAAAGAACACTATTTTGACGTTCATTTGGAAGAAGCCTGGGTTCTCTGACTGTGACCGTGTTTTGTTTTGTTTTGCCCCTGTGTCGTGTACAGCTGAAGAACTCCTTGAAGAATGAGCTGTGTTTGGATCAGGGCCCAGACACGGACAACGTTCCAATCCTGTACCTCTGCCATGGGATGACCCCCCAGGTGAGCAGCCACATTAACCTCTCTTTCTCTCTCAACTCCAGGGACACTGTTCTCTGTTGATTCCAGCCCCGGCCAGTCTTGCTTCTTTAATCTTGCCCTGAATGACTGTGTGTGGTCCTGTTACCAGCAGGCCCCACGGGAGTTTGTAATCAGGACTCTGCTCGTTTGAGAGCTGTCTTTCATTTTAATGAGACTTTACTTATCTGCCTCCCAGGTCAGATTTTAGAGCTGTAGTAACCCAGAGTTTAAAAAGTTTTTTTGATTTTCTCATTTAACCCTGGCCTTGTTGTAAATACCTTGAAATGCCTCTTCTTTTGTTGTATTATTGCTCACTCAGAACACAGACATTCTGTCGAAAGTAATGATTACATTTGAAATTAATTTTTGTTCAGGAGCAAACAAAATATAGATATTTTCATATATAAATAATTCTGTAATGCACATTGAACAGACATAAAATGATGGTAATAACTCCAGACTTCAGCTTTGAGATGTGATATTTCGAACTATGTAAGTATTGTCCATGTTTTTCATTCAGCATCCAAACAACCTATCATTTTCAAATCCAGTTCTGAGCTCATTCAACCATTTTCTTAAGTCTTTGACTTTAGCACCTGAGCCTTCTGAGAGAACAGAGCCTTTTTCTTTAAACACCATGATTCATCATATACAGTGACCAGGCATAACATCAAAACATATCTAATAGGGGTGTAACAATGAATCAGTCTGTATCAATGCATTGGTCCAAAATAGCACACGATCCGATATATCAGTGTGACACAAAAAAAGTGATGTGTGTGTACAATTAGTTTTAGTTCATTTTACTGTGAAGCTGCTTCTGCTGATGACGGCACTGCTGTAATTGACTTTAGATAGTAAAATGTTCACACTATAATGTATTTGCATGGGTGAGCTGATGGAAATGTAGCAGATTGTGTGAATTTTCATCATATTTCATACCAAATGAAGACTCCACTATCGAATCGAATCAACCAAATCGCATCTCTGCAAACTTTAAGGTATCGAAAATGTTTCGGATCGTTGGCTAAGATAATCATATCAGATCGAATTGTGATAAAACTTGTGATGTACACCCCTAATCTCTAATATTGTGTTAGCAGCTCTGACCTGTCCAGGTAATGAACTCTTTGAAGTTGTTCTGTGGTATTTGGCCCCAGACGTTTGCAGCAGAACATTTCAATTAT
>JBBPDA010000039.1:4967099-4998607 GCA_037974385.1 Arnoldichthys spilopterus | reverse complement strand
TATATATTATTTATATACCATTTCAGTAGATCAAGTCCTATAAGTTGCAAGTAGGGGCCTCAATGGATCAGGCTCGTTTGTCCACCACATCCCACCAAAGCTAAATTGGATTGAGAGTTGGTGAAAATAGAGGCTAAATCAACAGCTTGAACTCTTTGTCTTTAAACAATTTTTGCAGAGTGACAGGGTTCATTATCCTGCTTAATGAGGAGTGTTCTTGGTCTGCAGCAGTATTTAGGTAGGTGGTAAAAGTCAAAGTAGCATCCACATGAATGCCAGAATCCAAGGTTTGTCAGCAGAACATTGCCTTCTTCCCATATTGCATCCTGGTACCATTTCATCCCTCATCTGCCATCATGGGCACTCTGACTGGTCTGTGGCTTTGAAGCCCTATACACAGCAAGCTGAGCTAGACACCATTCTATTATAGCCAGCATTATCTTTTTCCGCAATTTGTGCAGGATTATACCACACCAGCCAGCTTTTACCTCCCACGCATGTCAGTGAGTACATAACCTTGTTGCCAGTTCACTGGTTGTCCCTCCTTGGATCTTTGGTGATGTCATTACTGATCAGTGTAAAACCGTGGAGCATATGCTGCGAGTTCTTGTTGAGCTGGTGAAGTTATTAAAAAGGTGGAGTGCTACGAGCTGAGGAGCTGAACTGACTCCTTCGTCAATCTTCTCTCTCACAAAGGACGCTCATTTATATTTGAGTTGGTTTTTTTAGAAGCCAATTGTGCACCGACTTCACTTGCAACAAAACCTCCACTCCCCTGTCCAGAGGTTATGAGTAAAAAAGGAAAGGCTGAAAAATATCAATCTCGTACTATAAGATGCAGGATTTTTTTTTCCACTTGAACTGCAGGGAGGGGCTATAAGCGCTATAAAAACGCATAAAAAATGTATACATTTCTGCTGAGCTGGTCTCAAGCAGTACACTGTAGCACACTACTGAGAGTTAAATATATGGACAGAACCGCTCCCATAGAGATTAACTCCTGTCTCATGCTCTCTCTCTCTTTACACTTGCCATTTGTTCTGTTGAGGAGGAACGATAGCCGCGACTGTTCGGGGCTGATACGTTTTAGCCTTCTCTGGGCAAACGTTAGCTGATAACTTTTTTTCCACTGGAAGGCACTGTTTCTGCCTGGGTCAGACTGATGCACAGATTATGTGCCTACCTGAGAACTGCTGAGCTTCATCCAGTCTGAGCAATCCCAGAGGAAGTACAGAAAATGTTTGCATACAGTGCATGGTGATATACACCGTAGGACTGTAAGCTGTAAATATATGGGAACTCAAAATCTACAGTATGTGGTTCAGATTATAAATGGAATTTTCTTTCCAAGAAATGTTCCTAAATCTCCATTGTGATTTTGGAAACAAAGCAGGGTGAGAATTAAACTTAATTAATTACTGACCTTTAAATTGTGTCTGGCCTGTTCATTGATTGTAATTATATTGTCTCATACAAAAGAATGCAGAAGATGTACTTTTGACTTGAAATTTCTAGAGGCACTTGTCTGTTTGTGTGTGTTTGATCCAGAACACCAGGCCTTGCTTGTTCAGACAGCATTTGTAACTTAAAAACAGGTGTTATTCACTTCAAAGGCTTTGACGTGATCAAATTCTTCACACTGACCTGGTTCCTTTCAGCTTGAACCCTTTTTTAAAAAAGTGTTGCTTGCCTTAGAGTTATGATTCAATTATTGTCCAGAGACTAGTTTGGAAGGCATGCACACTGCTCTCTATCCAAATAATCATCAAAAGATGTTTTGCGTACACAGCAGCCTTTTGATGATTGCAATCTCTCGGAATTGAAGCTTGTCAAAGAACTCCAGGGAGAACCTTCAACAAGCTGAGATTATTTTGCATGAATAGCTTCACCCTAAACTGATCCATCCCAAGCGCATCTGCTCAGTTCCCTTAACAAATATCTTCAGGAGTCTGTTTCTTCAGTTTATCATTGCTTTTGTATCAAACTTGTTTTTGATTTTTGAAAAATTTTAAAGCAAAATTTGTCTTGTTACAGTATGAATTCAGTTTGTAACCATAAACTTTCAGTCCATGTTCCTCATGTGAAGTGAAAGTAACTTTTTGTCACAGTGAACACACTCAAACACCAAAACAAATTGTGACCCCTGCATTTAACCTATCACGCATGGAGTAGCGGGCAGCTATCAACAGCGCCCGAGGAGTAGTATATTGGGACGGAACCTTGCTTAAGGGTACCTCAGTGGTGCCCAGGCCAAGACTTGAACCTGCAACCTTCAGGTCCCAAGGGCAATGTCCTAACTATTAGACCACTGCTGAATACATACGTTGAGCTGCATATGTTGAACCCTGCATTTTGATGATGGTGATATGTTTAAAATAAACTTCTGAAAAGTAAATTTACAACCTGTTGATCAAAGAGGTCTAGAGGTGTGGCTTTCCATTTCTTTTCTGCCTTAATGCCAAACATAGACTCGCAACTTAGAGTTACTTGCCTCAGGCAAAGAGTAAAAGAATTGCCTGCCAGATGTTACTCAGCCTCTGGGTTATGCCCCCTCATGCTCATCCCCTGTCTACATGTAGACTCACACATAATCACATGCAAAAATGCACTATATCCGTTCTTTTGACACAGTCAACATTAGCTGGAATCCAGTGTTGTCTGCGGTGACTGTTTTATCTTTAAGCAGCTCATTGTTTTAGTCCGTGCTTTTGCTCCTAATCGTGTGGTCTTAAAGTGCAGGAATCACAGGAAATAACATCAAGAACACAGTTACAGTTTCCTGTCAGATCAGTGACTCATTCCTCTCTTTCCATGACACACATGTCACATCCTGTCATGTCTAATCCTGCTTTGGAGACATTCAGAGCACAAATAAAACATCGACTTTTCTTTCACGTCATAGTATTTTAGCAAGCATTTTTAGCATGCATGTCACGCATCGGAAGCATAATAATCAGAGATGCTTTCTTTCAGAGTATGCCACAGCCCGGGCGATGAAACTGAGATTGTATTTGCGACCGAGTTGTCTGCGAATGTTTGTTCTTTCTGATGGATGTTGTCATGGTTACAGATTCGAGGAGTGATCTGCTCCACTTTTTGAGTGCTGTATTTTGGGCAGCAGTGACGTGGCTTCTTCACTTAACCTGCACGAGAGCTTGTGCACATTTTGGTTTGGAAAGCACTTTGAAAATAGATAGTCAGGCTATTTAAAGTGTTGAATTGTGGTGTTTGTAAGAGCAGACCATTCTGTCTTTCTAATTTGCAGTTTCTGACTGAATCCTGGCATATATTTTGACATGCGATTTCACATGTGTCCTGGTTTCATACCTAGTTCAATTGCTAAAGTCCACTTTAAAATTTGGGTTTTTGAGACATTATATAATTTTTTTCTTTTTTTTTTGTTTGGTTTCATATTGCATCAACTAAACTGCACCAAAAAAAATTATATGGGTGTGCACTAGTTGGTCAGTCATTTAGAAGTTAGTGTCATTTTGTGTCCGTCTTATTTACGTACAATTCATATTGTGTTGCACAAAACACACTCAGGCCCCATTTAACAATAACAAGCCATTTTGTACCAATTTTTGGCACAAAGTGGATGCTTTCTGTTATGTATGAAAATCATGCACAAGCCTCAATGCACACTTTATGGGCCATGTGCATGATAAAATGTAAATTGTCCATGTCATGCATATGCTCTGACCCAAACACTGACCAAAAGGGTGAGTAACAGCCAAATAAAATAGCTTGTATTTTGCCCTTTCTCTTTGTTTTAACATTGATTATCTTTTAATAATATTATTTTTATTTTATTTATTTTTAATTAATATTTTTATATTAATTAAAAATATAAATTTAACTATTATATTATTATTATATTAATATAATATTTTTATGATTTTTTTTATAACCTATAATTTTTTTTTACTTCAGACTTAAAGAATAAACAGACTCTATAGAAACTGTATCTACATCTGGACAGTTTATATTCCTTACATTCTTCACTGAAATTAATGTTTTTTTTTTATGTATTTTAAACATAATTGTTACAAAGCCTATTACAATTTTAGTTCCCAATTTGTCCTCATTGGTTTGTGTTGATCTCTCTCATTTTTGATTAATTATATCAAATGCATATTAAAGAGTTAAAACCAACTTTTATTTGAATTTTCTTTTATGTAAATTTAGCTTCTAAAAAAAGTGTCTGAACATGTCAGGAAGGTCAGTAATCCCAAAGAGTTTTGTAGATTTCTGTAGGTAAAAGGTCAAACAAAACTATTACCTTATCAGTTGACCTAAAGTGTAGATAACTTGATTAAAATAACATATATAGTCACAGCACTAGTTCATAGCTCTCAAATCAAGTTGAACTTAAGAGTAGGATTGATTGGTCTGCACCAAACAAGGTAGGGATGTAAACCTTGCTAAGTGGCATGATTCTTATTAATGGTCTGTTACCAGTGTCAAGATGAATGTAGACTATTATTTTGTCCTTAGAAGGGTAAAGCTTTATGGAATCATTTTCAGATTGTGATGTTTTTTTGTTTCTCCTGTTTACATGGCTCTCTAGTTTGCTGCTTCACCACATTCACAAGTAGCTTGACATCTTACATAGATGTATTTATCTGTTAATATGGTTCCTTACTGGAGTGAAAAGTCTGGAAGTGACTAATTGCTTCTCTCTGCCATTGTAATTTACAAGCACTCTGCATCAATATATGGTCTTTGTTCTGTTTTCACACTTTCCTCATGGAATAGATAGCTTAACAGGCATCAGAAATTCGGTTTTTTATTATATTCTCTGGCAATTGCCTGTTTTCTTGTTGTTTCAGAATGTGTACTACACCAGCACTCAGCAGCTCTATGTGGGCATTCTCAGCCCCACCATCGACGATGACGACAACAAGTGCCTGGTGGATGTGAACAGCCGGCCGAGGCTGATTGAGTGCAGCTATGCGGCAGCTAAGCGCATGAAGCTCCACTGGCTTTTTACTCAGGTGAGACCCTCTCACGAGGCAGCACCATGGCAAAAAAACAGGAGACAAAAGAGCACATACTGGGGAAAAAAATGTGGGACTCAAAAAGGACAAAAAGATCAAAAGAGAGGAGAGCATTGTGTGAGGTAGACGGCTGAGTATTTGTGAAGCTACTGGGAGGGGTTTTGTTTTGCAGGCTTATCCAGACCTTTCCACTACACACACACATACACACACACACACAGAGACTTACACATTCCTCATCTTCATTCACTTGTGAACTGTAAATCCAGCATAATGAGTGTCCCTTTCCTCATTATGTTCCTGGGCCCCTGATCACTGCAGCATAATGAGGGCCACATCAAACTAAATGGCTGAGTGAAGGTGCCAAATGTAGATGCTATTAAAGCTATTTTGAACAGGCAGTGTCTTGTGACTTCTTGACTACAAAGCAGAAAAAAGAGGGTGAACAGTAGGTATTCTGGAAATAGAACGAACAAAAGATAATGACTTTTAATGCCATTAATTAGTGTCTGGCATGAGCTTGCATGAGACAAGGGATTTGGAATGGCACGTTTCTTTTATTTTCTCCTAGTGTTTTTCATCAGGTTTTGCCCCCCAAAAGGCTTGAAATTATCGTTATACATTTGTTTTGGTATTTTTTATTTTGTTTTAAACAATTTAACAGTAAACATAAGTAAACATTCCATTTTGTTGTAAAATATTATCCACAAAGAGTTCAAAACGAAAAGTGTTAAAAAGAAAAATAATAATTGAAATGAAAACATATTAAATAATTAATAAATAAATAAATACATAAATAAATAAGAAAATAAAAATTGTTTCAAAAAACAATATAAATAAATAAAAATATTAAAAAACTAATAATTACATAATTCCTCACCATATAAGTAAATCCTTGATAAATGTATCTGTCTGATGTCTTAGCGAATATTTTATTTGCTCCATTTGGTAAATTCCTCATACTTTTTGGATACATTCTTTGTGTGTGGGAGGATCCGGTTTCATCCGCTTAATTGTAATACACTTTAAGGCTGCTGTAGGTAGGAAGTTATTTCTCAGATTTCTTCTTTAAACCTTTAGGTATTTTTCCTAGATGTATAATTGTAGGATCTTGTGGTATTTAAATTATTTTTTGATGATGAATTCCAATTATTTGTCAGTAAAAAAATGTCGTATTTGATCCGTATTTTTCAGTTAGCCTTTTTTCTGTTACTGCATAAAAGGAATTGTTGTCCCAGCCCTACACACACACAATCTCACCTTTACGCATGCACACACATACACATCTATATATCAGTGGAATGGATCAATGCAGTGATAGAGTGCTCTCAAGTTAGTTCACCCCTTAACCCTGAAGTTGAATCTAGAGCTATTATCATAACAGCCACCTGGCTGATTCTTTATAGCAAATCAATGGTTGGTCTGGCACTCTCCCACACACTCTCAGTCAGGAGTGAGCTGAAAGGAGCCTGGTGTTCTGCCAACTTAAGGTCCTTCTCAGGTAACACTGCTCAAGATATTCAGTTCCCACAAAGAGCAAAACAGAGTTACCCACACACAAACTCAACTCAATAGTTTTCCTCAATCTGAAGACGTATTTTTCTAAAACCTTCGAAGATTTACTGAAAAGCAACCTACACCATCGAAAATGTTATCAAGCACAGACAAAATCGAGATTACAGGAAGTTCAACCTAATGATAATATAAAATAATCTTTCTCATATTACATAATGTTGAATGTAAAATGCTATGCTGCCAAACTGAGCTGCGTAGCCAATTAAAATAGAGACAGGTTGCAAACGACAATAAGTAATTTGGCAACTTGCTAACATTAACTCACCTACACGACCAAAAAAAACCACTGTATCCAATTATTCCCAGCACAAGTGTAACTTGTCAAATGTGAATGGAATAAATATAATTTAAAATTAATGGAGCACTCTAAACTTGCATATTTGGAGCCATGAACCCTGCTGTTGGCACTGTAAGCCGCTTCCACTGCACTGCATGACCTGAGAACTGGCAGAGGAAAGTGAGGAGTGAAGCAGTGTCTGGAATCTTGCCTCCTTTTTCGAAAAAAAGAGTTGGGTGGTAAAGTTTCTCATCACATTGACTGTGACTTTTGCAAGCATTCTGTAAATCTTGTCCTGTCTAGCAACAGTTGCTATGAAAGAATGCATTTGCAGGCAGAGCATGGGTCAGTCAATTGTTAGGCAACATACAAAAATCTTTATTGAGTGTTTTTCACAAACAAAAACAGGACTTGACCCAAATGAAAATCAACTCAACTCAGAGTTCTAGTTCTAGTTGATTTGATCTGCTTAAGATACCTAAAGCCGTTGCCACTCCAAAGCATCTAATTTGACTGATTAGCACTCATGCATGCTAGTTAGCTTTATCTTTTGACTGATAATGAAAATAAGTAAAAAAATAAGTTTTCTCTTACAGAAAAGTTACCTATGCTTCACTTGTGAGATGTCTAAAGACAACGTGTTCACAAGTAAACTCATGTAACATCATGTGGCTTTTTCTTTTCCCAATTATGAATAAAATAATGTGTCTTAAAAACCTTTTCTGTAAGCACTGTTCTGCACTCACACACAAAAACAGTACACTGTGTACAGATGTTTACATGTACACAGACTCATGCCAAGCAAACTTCCTTTTCTCAAGCAAATTTATTCCTGTTGAGCATGAACTTTTGCACTGGACATAAACTCCATTGTCTTTCTTTTAAAAGCTTGAGAGTAGCTCTGTTGACTTGTTAAAATACAGTGAGTTTTTTCTGTCTTCACAAACTCACAAATGTCCACAATTACATTTCGTAAGGAGTCAATCAGTCATCAAATTTGTTTCTGTCAAATGGGAAAATAAGTGGAAAAACCCTCAGTCTGTGAAGGCTAAATCCTCGCATTACACTGGTAAAATTTAACAAAGTAATGGTTATAAAAAAAAATAGCAATCAGACTTATTAACACACCTCTCTAGTGCAGCTTCTGGTGAACTAATTGGTAGAACTGGCCGGAATAGCAATTTTTAAGCTTTGAATCTTCATTATTGTTTCTGAACAAGTATAATTTAATGTTGTTTTATATTTAACAAAAATGTTGATATTGTTTATTTTGTAGTTTTGTTTAAATATTCCTGTTCCATTACTAACTTTGTGTTCATTGCAAGATTTGTGCTAAAATTTTCAGTTTTATCTTAATTACTAAATCAGTTGGAAGAAAACATTGGGAGCATAATAATAAAACAACAATAACAATAATAATATGCCAAGTGCAGCTTCATAAATTCAGCATTGATTTTTTTTTTACTAAATCCATATAGATTTAGCTATAGTAGATTAGCTGCAACATCTTAACAAGCGACTGAGCTCATCTTCTTCAGTCTAAAACATGTAAAAGGTTAAAATCAGAGTTAAAACAATAAACTGAATTCAGCCCTTTGTTTTTGGCTTCAGCTGCAAATGTTACCAAAGCCAGAGGAGAAAACCCTTGACTAGATTTATGTTCTGTTGAACAGGTACCAGAAGCCATAAAACTGTTTTTTCTGTACTGGACCAATGACCAGTGGACAAAACACAGTTTCAATTATCTACCAAAGATTGCAGTGAAAATCTTCCCCTAGATTCTGTACAGACAGGTTCTTTAAAATCTAATGGTACAGTCAGTGCAACCTGTCCCAATGTTGTAATTCTTTTCCACACTCACTGTGTATACAGGTGGAAGCATTTTGCTTTAGGTGATTTTGTGTGGCGTATAATATGAAATGCTCCATGCAGCATGGCAAATCAGAGTGAAATTAGGTTGAAGTGGGGAGTATTTCTGGGGAAATAAATGTGCTTGTGAGTGTTTGCAATGAGCAGAGAATATTTTTGACATCGCTTTGGGCATAATAGAATGATAGCAAAAATGTAACACACTGTCTCTGTCTGGTTTGGTTACTCCATTTTTTTTTTGCTTTAGTGAATCTAGACACATCCTTAACAGAAGATGATCTCAGCTGTCTTTACTAGGGGAAAACAGCAACAAACAGATTTTCGTATGAGACCTTCAGAACCTTTTTCTCAAATAAATATCTCAAATAAAATTGATTATATTTTATTCAGCTTACTTCATGCAGAAAAACACAACCATGGAAATTATGAGCCTTTCATCCCTGGCATTTTTTCCTTAGTAGCCTGAAGAAAAGTTGGGCTTACAGCACTAGAACTCGACTACGACTACTGTATTTACCACCTCCCAGAAAGCTTTGCACCCTGCTGCTGTGGCAGAGATGTAATGAATTTCTCTTGCAGTGAACATAAAAACTAGTACTGTAGTTCCGAACACAATCGCTAATGAGCAGCTAAACTACTTGCAGTATTTTTCTGACATGTAATAAACGTTTTGTACCGAGTGTACTGTACAGTGAGTCTGAACTAGGGAACTTGGTAGTGGTAGGTTAGAAAATTCTATATATTCAGATATTCAAGGTCTTCAGTGTTTCCTCGTTTAGTTGAGTATTGGAGCTCTGACCCTGTCAGGGCAAACCTAAAGCAAACTTCAAACCCCAAACATGTCTTGGCAGATTTGGACTAGGGGGGCAATTGTTTTAATGGTTTATGTGAATTTTGTCTTTGATAGTATGATCCTCCTTTGTCTTTGTTCCTGCTGCTCCACAAGCAAACCCAAGCATGGTTTTGAAATTTCTATCCATTGAGAGCTCTGGAGTTAGTATTGTAGGCCTTTACCACTCCACTGCCTGACCTGAGAGCCAGCAGCAGCAGCGTCAGGCAGCGTCTTGTGGTTCTGTAATCTCTCCTCCACAGACCGGAGATCAGTACCGTCCCTGCCTCAGGCTCTAAGCCTTCACTTTCATGTCCAAGCCTCAAGCCACTGCTCCTCCTCTTTGCCCTCATGTGAAGAAAGTGCCAAGATCTCCCTTCTAGGACAGCAGGCGAAAGATGAAGGGAGATGCGTTTCATTTGTTTGACATGCTGACTGCCTTAAAGTTTTGGCTGAAGGTCTGTAGGTGGATTTTTTTTTACTTTTTTTGCCTCAAACTTTCCCATCCCTTTTGTCAGCATTGTTTTCTGACTGCTGTCCCTCTCAGATGGTTGCCTCTTCCACCGTGCTGTGAAGGATATTAGGAATAACGTTTGCATTACCCTGTGGCGTGCGTATGTGCTGGAGTGAATTTGAGCAGAAAAGCCTTACACTGCTTGAATCGTCGCAGTAGGAAATGATGGAGGCGGCATCAGAGCAAAACATGTCTGTATTCAATCTATCTCTTTTTTCCCTTGCAGGGAGGCTCCATACAGAACAGGAAGTCAAAGCGATGCCTTGAGCTTGTGGAGAGCAATGACAATGAGTTTGGATATCAGCTGGCTCTCCAAAAATGCACTGGTCAAAAATGGGCTATAACCAATATACTGCCTGGTAGCAGCTTGTAATGGAATCTTCAGAGCGAAAAAAAAAATAGCCAAAGCTACTACACTGGATACTACCAAGATGGCTACTGTGGAGACCACAACGTACCAGGATGTCTCTATTTGAACTTGACATCATATGATAAATGTTACACATTTTTTCCCTAGCTACTGTACATGTGCATATGCATCAGCCACGTTTGGCAGATACTGCATTGTGCATTTATGAAGTTCCACACTGTTCTATTTTGTGCAAGGTATTCTTGGATTTGAGTTAAATTGAAGGTTTTACTGGGCCCAAGGTAACGATTTTTTTGTATTCGGCCCATATTTTTGCTACTGTGTAGCAAGCTTTGGCAACGTTTCTTGCTGTATTTCTTTCCTTCTAGTGTCTCAGGTTTGTAGGTCAAGATTATTTTGAAATCAAGCTGTACATTTTGGGGACATGCCAATATGTTGTAATATATCTAGATACAATTGACTATTTTATATCTATATGTAAATATCCTCAGTATTTATAATATATGGTATTAAAGAAACAGGTGGTGAGAAAAACAAGCCAAGTGTGTTTATTTCATAACGTACACAACCTTAAGCTGTTGTCTTCATTAAAAAAACTCATGACGGTAGTTGGCAGCTTATAGGTGAGCAGGTTCTTTGCAGCACTTCCCTGCTATCAGATGTGCTCTCCCCAGTGTGTCAGTACGTTCTTGGCATAATGCCATGCCATTTAGCATAATGTATTATCCTCCTCAAAGTCAAGCTCTGTGAGCAATTATCACAGTCACCTTACCCTGTGCACTGCCGGGAAAGGTTCAGCTGCGGCTCACCGTTCACATATGACGCCAGCCATATCTGTTGGTTGTGTAGTCACTACAGTGTCTCCCATGTTCTCAACATTTTTTTATTATTTTTTTGAATCGTTTCAGAATTTTGCCTCGAACAACGCACTCGCGCTTTTACATGGCAGAAGTGCTGTGCTCAGATTTAACTTCTTGTTTCTCTTAAACCTCGCTCACTCCCTCTTCCTCACTCTTAAGCGTGTATCGAGGGAGGAGACAAGTGGCACTTTCAGTTTTCGAGTTGCCGGTCCTCATTACCATCTACACTCCTGCTGGGCCAGTGGGACTTTTGCCATTAAATATACATGCACATTCGTTTCCACCCGCCTTACATCGCCAGAACAGTCGGGGAGCTACACGCACCCGCAACCATTTTATGTTTCGGCTTTTTAGCTAAGAACAGATTTTCAAAGTTCTCGCAACTTTGTCTGTGCTCATCTAATGGCATCAGGGTAAGTGTGCAAGGAAAAACATGCCTCATTTCTTTTTCAGCCCACCCTCTAAATCACATATGCCTTTTGATGTGTAATTAGCTTCTGTCTCCTTTCTGCCCTTGAAAGTGTTTCATTTAAAAACAACATTGTTTTGGGGTGGGGGGGTGGATGTGTGTGTGTGTGTGAATTTTTCATGATCTTGCTCTGAAGATGAAGAAGCGCCACTAAGCTTCCAAGTTTTCCTGCCTCAACCCAGGGTGGCGGGATAGCGTCAGCAGTCATCTATGAACTATTTGTTTTAGAGGAGACTTGAGGAATCAATATTTCATTCAGCCATTCATCTTGCAATGCCCTTGTGGAAAAAAGATGAGCCTGTAATCTGGAGTGTCCTCCTCTCCTACGCAAGCTCTTGTAGTGCAGACATGCTTTTTGAACTAGAGGTTGCCCTGATATGCTCCCCTTAAGGCTCCAAGATGTGGACAAAATATGAGTATTGCACTCAAACTGTGCTTGAAATATGCCTTGCAATGTATTAAATGCATGAACAGATTAGTAATATGATAGAATTGAAGATTTTTTTGACCAAAATCCTTTTTTTAGATTGCATGAAGGTGCAGTGATTAGCGCTGTTGCCTCACATCAAGAAGGTCCTGGGTTCCATCTCTGGGTCGGCCATAGATGCCTTTTGAGTGGAGTTTGTAAGCTCTCCCCGTGTTCCCACCCACTGTTCAAAGGCTTGCAATAGGTTGACTGGATTCTCTAAACTGCCCATTGGTGTGAGTGTGTGTGTTTCAGTGGTTGTCTGTCTCTGAACCCCGCCTTGGGCCCATAGTTACCTAGAATTGGTTTCAGCTTCCCCATGACCCGAAATGGAAGAAGCAGTTTAGAAAATGAATAAATGAATTAATGAAATTTGCATGAATAGCAGTTCATCAAAACATTTAGAAACTTATCTGTGACTGATTAGTCAAAATGAAGCACAGTAAAAAGAAAATACTATAATTAGTTAGAAGGTTTGTTTTCATACGTGAGGAGCTACTGTGAGTAATTAGCTATTGGTTATAAAAAATCTGCTTTTATGTGATAACAGCACATTTTTTTTCACAATAACTATCATTCCACTGAGCACCCATTGCGAAATAATGACTCACTTTATGCTGTTACTAATTGTTACTGTTAGTAATTTTCCACTTCTGCACACACATAAACATTAATATTGATATTTACATTTACAGCATTTAACAGTGTTGTCCAGAGACATATATGACAGCTTTGTAGTCTGAAAAGAAAACATGCTCCTCGCACTAGTAAACCCTGACGTAAGAGCTACCAGTGTTTACATTAATCCTCTACCAGCACCCTATTTTTAAGACACCATTTGTAATGTTAGCTGTGAAAGTTTTTATTGGGTATCTTTGGAGAGGTTGCTAGAAATGACTATGAACCAATTCGCTAAGCAAGGTGTATTGTGGGTACTTAACAGAATGGTTGTAACAAAATCAAATTCAGGTTAATCTGGCAAATTCTTCAAAAATCTGATACTTTTTCAGCAGAGGGAATTTTGGCTTTGCCTTTCTTTATTTTGCAGAACTGTCAAATAAAAGCAAAAGAATAATCAAAGTTGTGTGTTATGGCAAGTAAGTTTGGAGTTCACCTGATGATGTTGATTCAGCAGAACTAAAGACATAAAAGCTGATGGTGACATGTTGCCATATGAATGCTTAAATGTGTTTCTGCCTCTATTCTTACAATATTAGCCATTCTAAAGCTTTTTAAATATATGAAACAGTGAGGGGGCGACACAGTGATGCAGTGGTTAGCGCTGTCATCTCACAGCAAGAAGGTCATGCGTTCGATCCCTGGGTCAGCCACCGGTGCGTTTCTGTGTGAAGTTTGCAAGCTTTCCCTGTGTTCACGTGGGTGCTCCGGTTTCCTCCCAATGTCCAAAGGCTTGCAGTAGGTTGTGACTGTAATGCTGCGAATTGGGAAAAGTTGTAATTTTGATAGAATGTTCTGCTAATGTTGCCACTAGCGACAGTTAGTAGATATTCCATTGTTTTTAACAGTTCAACAATGGAAAACTCTGCTAACATGAAAACACAGCATTAACAGCTTTATTCACAGCATTATTCACACCCTCATATTTTACTGCATATTGGAGGACTACTATAATAATACACACTTGTGCTTTTGAAAAGGTTTTTTCTAGAGGTTCTGAGAATTTTAATTATGCTACAGTCACCTACTTTAAGGTGAAGATGGTTAGTTGTTGTTATCTCTGTGTTATTGTTACTATCATTATTCTTAGGCCTATTACTGTGACCTGCATATACACTAAACAGCCATAACATTAAGACCACTGACAGGTAAATAACATTCACTATCTAGTTTTTTCATTACAGTGGCACCTGTCAAAAGAGTGGGATCAATTAGACAGCAAGTGAACAGTCAGTTCATGAAGTTGATGCAGTGGAAGCAGGAAAAATGAGTGAGTAAGGAAGTGAGCCACTAAACGACTGAGTCAGAGCATCTCAAACAGCAGGTCTTGTGGAGTCTTCATGCAGTAGTTCCCAAAAGTGATCAAAGGAAGGACAACTGGTGAATCAGCAATCAGCAAAGCTTACTGAAGCAGGTGGGGATTGAAGGCTAGCCCGTCTAGTGTAGTGCAGCAAAAGAGCTACTTTGGTTAAAAGGGTGAAAGCTGACTCGGAACACACAGTGCACCACAGTCAGAGCTATTTCAGCAGCATGAGGGGGATCTACTGAATATTAGGTGGTGTTAATGTTATGGCTAATCAGTGTATATCCATGCTGGAAACCCCATTGCATATTATTCTTAAAAGATGGTTCTACCAAGTTCTGCTGTTGTTTTAGTGCTGTATTAAACCGTTTTTGCTAAGAGTATCTGATTTCACTCTGTGTAGGAGTAAAATTCAGCTCCCAAAGTGAGAAAAGAGAAACCTGAACATTTAAATTGTAAGAATTGCCGACCATGAGTCGATTTATTTTCTGAAAAACATTCATTACCTCAGTGTGAGGACACTTAGATTTCATGAATTGTGCTTGCAGGGCTTTTCTTTTCCTTTTTTTCCTCTGGAAAATCAGTGTAAGGGGAGAAAAAAAACCACAGGCAATAAGCTCGATAAAGCACCACTGTCCCTCCTCTGTCTCTGCCCCTGCCCATATCTATTATTCAGGTGTCCCTCTCTGGGGAGAATGGCGATAAAAGAATGGGACACACACACACACATACGCATAGATACACACTCACGCAGGCAGCACTGCCCCTGACGCAGCAATATAACAGCACAGGGAGAAAAAAAAGGAAAACCGAAGAGAGATATTTCTGGCACAAAACAAGTTCAATATGAACAGGGGAATAGATGAGGCTGGGCTAGCATATGGAGGGAGCCAGCAGCTAAGCTGAATTGAGAATGAGTGCACCTCCCACTAGACTCTCCAGCTCAACAAAAGAGCTCCTCTTTGTTTTGCATGCCGCAGGTATGCCACAGGTACTAGCCTGCCACAGAGGGATAGGGTGGCATGTAAGAGAGTCAAAGGCACAAGGGACTTGGCAGTTTTGGACATGTAGTCTTCTGCTGAGCAGCAAACATCTACAACTCTCATAGAGCCAGCGGCTTTGTGGTATTATTCTTTAATCTATTATTTAATTTCCTCTGCAAAATCCCCCAACCCCACCCAGCCCACCCCCACGCACACACCACCATCATCCAGTCCCCATGGCAGGTTTGCTCAGCCAGATTTGTGGAGATACATCCCAACAGCAGAGTAGTTAAACGTCACTGTCCGTTGGAATTAATTTTCAGATTACCTTCACCTCATCTCCTCAGAGCCATGAAAGCTTTTTTCTCATGTTCCCATGGTTACTAGGCTTCAGTTAGAGGGATTTTTTAGACACCCCAAGGCATAGTATCATGTACGAGCTTTCAAACAAGACTGCTGAAACTTTGCCCCCCCCCATGCAAGATTAATGTCCAACCTTTTACGTTACACGTGTGTACTTTGCTCCTTATCGACAGACTCGATGCAAACAGTCCAATAATTTCTGCTGTTTCATGGTCCCCACTGATTATTGCTTAAATATTCCCAGAACTTCAAAACAGATCAACATTTAAATAATTAGGGGTCTTAGAAATATGAAAACCAAATTGTTGCTGTTTTTTTAAGCCACACTGGTTCATCTTATTACTCGGGCCTTTTAATTCATTATTCAGCTACGACAAATTATGCAGCCGCTGCTGAGAACTAATATGTGAGTTATGCAGTTATGACAGTGATGAATTGAAGTGTGGGCCTACATGCAGACCCTTGGAGTTTATGGTAAGTTGAGCCATTCACTTGGCGACAAATTCAACACTAATTAGCATTGATTAGCGGCTCCCACTTCTGGTCTTGTAGGCCCATGGTTTCTCAAATGGGGTCCAGGAACCCCTCAGGGATCTGTAACTTATGCCACAGGGTCTCTGATTTTATTTTTTTACAATTTTTTTTATTAGTTTTTTCAAATCTCTTTCTCTCTCTCTCTGTCTGTCTGTCTCTCTCTCTCTCTCAAACAATCTGGAAAAATCTCAGTCCTTGTAGGGCAACCACTATTAAATGTGCATTAACCTTCAAGCCTTCTGAAGTCATGAGAAACTGCCATGCTACTGTGATAAAAATAGCCACATGGGCTTGGGCATAATTCAGAAAATCTTTACACAAAGAGAACACCATACATCAATTCTATATAGAAATACTGTCTAGGCCCATGCTCATCTCAGATGGACCAAAAGACATTTGACCAATTTGTCCTGTGGTCAGATGAATCCATGTTTTAGCATGTTTTCAGGAACAACTTACACAGTTCTCTGTGCCAAAGATGGGTCATCTGGTTCACTGTTATCAGTGAAATTTAAAAAAGCCAACATCTGTGAAGGTAGGTGGGTACATTAATGCCAGTGATATATATCATTTTATTATATGTATTGGGATTTTAAAGAGACATATGCTACTTTCAAGCTGAGGTCTTTTCCAGGGAAGTCTATGGTTATTTTAGCAAGACAATAGCAGGCTTAATTCTGCACATGATATAGCGGCAAAGAGTGAGAGTGCATGTGCTTGACTTTCCTGCCAGCAGTCCAGATCTTTCTCCCATTTTTAATGTATGGGGCATCATAATCACAATAGAAATAAACATTGATGACCATGGACTGTTGAGCAGCTGAAGTCTTGTTTTAAGCATCAATGGGCACAAATTTCACTTGCAAAACTGCTTTAGTTAGTATCCTCAATTCCCAAATAATTAAATAGTGTAATTGAAAGGAAAAAGTGATAAACATGCCTCTGTTACTTTTTTTTTTATTGTCTTGCAGGCAGTGAATACATTGTACATTTTCTTTGTGCTTTTGTTAGTTAAGTAAAGGTTTAAGAGAATAAACAAACAACATGTGCTTACATTTTAACATTAGAAGCAGTCCTTGGCTGACTTTGAACATGTAGATTTTTCTATGCTTTCAGGCCACCTAACAAATCAACTAAAGCCTTTTCTGTGGCTATGTAACAACAGGGAAAAAGTACAATGTGCAGAGCAGAAGGACCTCCAGGACTGAAGGTAGGAACCACTGGTCTAGATGCTAAACGGAATCTCCTATTAAACTTTAGATGGATTACTTCTTTAAACTTCCACAAGGTACTGAGACATTTAGTTTGTAATTTCCCTGTGCTGCTAATACACTTCCATGCCATTTAGAGTGATTGCTTTGTGGCAGCAGGGACATCCCACCACGTCCTCACAGTTATTACGTTCCTCCAAGGGAAGAGACGCACCCATGGGTCATTGCTGATCGAGCAGACTCACTTCATTAAAAAGGGACGATGGCATAGACAGGTGAGTGGATATTGCCCCAGTTTAATGTTCCTAATCTTGCCCGCACACATAGGCATGAGGGCCCCTTTATTAAAAAAAAAACCTAATGAAATGAACTTTCCTGCTGAGTCTGGTGCTAATCAGCAAAATGGGTCAAAATTACATTTTTTTTTCTATCTTTTCCCCTCAAATGTGTTAATGGCACAGCTAATTTACTGCACGCTTCCTTGGGTAGATGTGAAACAGCACATTGGGCTTCCAAAATAGCCACAATCCTTAACCAAGCTCTGTTTTAATGGAGACAAGGAAGTTGCTTTATGCAGTTCTGCTATGTGTGTTTGCCAGGCCTTAGCATGAGAGCCTGATTGATATATTGATTGACTGATAATATTGAGCAATAATGAGTCACGGATTAATCAACATTGACCAAAATTACTAAACAAGAACACTGATATTTAATGGCTTAAGGATTGAAACAAACACCTTGGATAATAGAAAAAACATTTATTTGTGATGATTTACTGGTTTTATGCTTTATATGCCAGTCTTACAAAGATGATTAAACTGACAGTCCACACCTGCTTACTGCTGGTAAATTCAGGGGTTCCACAGCCCACAAAAATACTGACCTGTCGTTTAAAATACAAATAAATATAACACATCGTGAGATTCCGTCTTGTCTGTTTTGGTTATGTTTTCCGTAGACGTGTCCATGTCCTCGTGTATATTCTGTGTTTAGCCACGCCCCTGTCCCGTCTCGTCACCTATTCCTTGTTGGTTCCCGTTGCCTCCCCATCAGGTGTCCCTTGTTTCATGTATCTATTTAGTCTTTAGTGTATTTGTCTTGTTTTGGTCGGGTCCCTGTGGTATTCCTGCTGTTGTATTTACCTTGTCGTGTAGATTCCGTGTTTCATCTTTAAATAAATCCCTGCTAATATTATTGAAGCTTGCGTTTACTTCCAACAACCTACCATCATTACACACATTAATTAGTGACGATCAACTGTATAGTCTCTCAGCACAATAAACATTAAAATATTAAATACTTTGAAAAACATTTTACACTGAACTCAACAGAAATTTAAGCCATAAGCCCTGTCAGGAACGGTGCTTAAAACCTGATATAAATGTTTTGGGGTTTTTTTGTAAAAAAAAAGATCACAATAATATTTACTATATTTATAATTATGTTGGGTTAAATGCTTATATATTGTAGTAAAGTGTTTTTGGGGGGTTTTTGTTTACACTGTGTGATGATGTCCAATCCGATCTGGCTTTTGAACTCATAATCATTTTCAACTTTTATTGCATATTTTATTTATTTTATTGACTACTGGCTTTTCTTATGGAACAATGTTTTAATTATGCGTTTGCTTTGTATTGTCTGCTGTAAGGTGTCCTTGAGTGTCTTAAAAGGCCCCTACAAATAAAATATTAGTAGTAGTAATAGTAATAGTATTATTATTATAGAATTCTCTAGAAATATTTGATAGTGAGAGTTAAACCTAAAACAAACATTACCTGGCAATAGCAAGTAATGTTATAAAGGAGTTATAGCACCAATTTAATGTTGTTTATGACCTTAACCCAGCGAATGAAAATGCATCCAATTCATAATCTCCTTGTGCGGATTATATTTGCGCAAGCTAACCACTTTAGCGAAAACTGCATTCTCACCAAATAACTTCAGCTGGGATTTGGCATTTATGTAATATTCATGACAGGGTCAGAAGCCTCTCGTATTGATTAGGGCTTTCTTTGCACATCCGAAATGCAACAGCAAAACCTTGTACTATACAGGAACCCAACGAAATGGCAGACCGTGTGCTCGGGTGCAGAGTTATACAAAGTATAATTGAATCTGTCAGTTTTCCAGCACAGACAAAGCAATGATCCTGAATATCACTGCTCTCAGCATTTGTCACTGGGAGGGAGTATGTGATGTGTGATCCATCAGCGCATTCATTTTCAGGCCTGTCTTTCCTCCTGAGTACTGTTGCTGCAGAATGAACGACTAAGGCACACCCATTATAAACATGACACTGTTTGTGTTACTACCAAATTATAAAAATACACTTGGGCAGAGTTGCCGGTCTTGTTTGCCTGACATCCTTTTTGGGAGAAAGAGCAAATGTTCTGTTGCAAATAGCTGCGATGGGCCATCACTAGCTGTTTGTTTTCATTAAAATCTGGCATGTGTGGAGGGTCTCTCCAAATGCACCTTAGAGGGTTAACATGAAGCTTGAAGAAGCAGGCGTGCCACATTAATCTCACTTACCTTAAATCAGCCGGTCCGTTCCCTTCATCTGAACAGTGTCAGAAACTTTTTTTTTCCCCTCTGCTCAGCGTTTCTTCAATCAGCTAGAGTTTATCTCTTGCAGAGTGTGAGGCACATCCTGTCTAGCTCTGTAAAACATTCTGCAACGAGTGAGCAGCTACAGCTTAAGCGATGGTACACCATCAAAAAAGGACAAAATCGACAAAAAACGAGGTTTGCTTTAGCGAAATGTTTTCCCTTGAACCACATGGATGGCAATTAACTTCTTCTGCTAAGTCTGAATACAGCTATTGGAGCTGTTCATTTTGTGTGGAGGATTAATCATAGATTACCTGCAAAGCAAACAGCAACTTTTTCAAGTCTGTTGATCAACAAATGTCGACTAATCTTGTTGTGTGTGTGTGTGTGTGTGTGTGTACTTAATTTGTGAGTTCTTTCAGCCCTGCACCACCTGTCACATCTGGTATGTTTCTATAATATCATTATATTCTGCTATAAAGCTTCGTTCCTTTTGCTACTTAACAGCTTTTTGTCACTTTTAAGCCATAAATACCTTTCACCTATGCTGTACCCTTTATAAAAATGTCAAAAATTCAGTTGTCAGACCCAGGCTATTTCACAATAGGACGCGAGATTAATTTGATGTTTGTTCACTCTTTGTTTGATTAGTGTTGAACAAACACAGGCGTCGTACTGCAGACGTTCACCCTCATTAGTGCATGTCAACTAAATTAAAGTTTAATTTCGTTTGGGGTTGTTTTCTCTGGGTTAGTGAGCTCTGTGAGGATTGCAATTTTCATATTTAAGTGACTAGTGTTCTTTCATAACAAAATGTTGTTTATCTTCTTGCACACCACTTTGCCTTTCAACCCATCACTAACGCAACCAGAATGCATAATAAAAATCCGTGCACAGCAAGTAAATGAAAATAAAGTGGGATATAGTTGTGTTTTACAGTAGCTTTACTAACCTTTGGGTGTGCTGCTTCAGCCATATTTCATCAGGACACAGTAAAGATGCTTTTACATGACCAGTGTTGGGATGTCAATGTGATACTCAGCATCTGACAAGCCTCCTAGATGTGTAATCACAGATCGCTCTACAACCTTTATCCACAAATAAATGACATTTAAATGTGTGATATTTAGTAACTAATATCAAATAACCAGGGACGTTGTAACCTTCTGAGTTTGCCGGGTATGTAGTTCATTATAAAATATTACAGCTGAATCTACAAACCTGGTAGCCCCAATTCATGCTTTCTTTGCACCATGCACAAGTGGTGTCCTCCAAAGCTGGGAAACAGACAGTATGAGCTTCAGTGTGTCTTGCCTGTTAATATTTACATGCATGGTATTGTACTGCAAGTTTCAGAACATTTCATTGTTGAATGAACAAACACATTGATTTCTATGTCTCACATTGATGCATCAAATCATGTGCTATGCTCTATGGGCAGTGGTGCCTAGTAGTTAGGACATTGCTCTTTGGACCTGAAGGTCACAGGTTGAAGTCCCAGTCCAGGCAATGCTGAGGTACCCTTGACCATAGGTACACTGCTCCTCGGGTGCTGTTGATAGGTGTCTGCTGCCCCACGTGCACACGTGTGATGGGTTAAATGCAGAGTTCACATTTCGTTGTGGTGCTTCATTGTGTTCACAATGATAAAAAGTCACTTTGACTTTATATCTTAGTCAATGCATTTATACAGATTGATTCATTGTTACACCCCTAGTACACTGATATAACCTAAAAATATTGCAGTATTATTTACAGGCCATATTGCCCAGCCCTACATGCACATAACCACAAAATTCAGAAGCTTAAAGTTATGAACACATAAGCTCCCAGTTCAAGAACCAGCACAAAGCAACTGTTCTTCTGCCAAGCTTAATAATTCTAATGTATTGGTTACACCCTAAACCACTACACCGTACAATGTTCGTATCATTGCTGTCATAAAAAAAATCTCTGAAATGTATTTTATAGGAGAAACATACATTTAATTTACTGCATTGACTTTATTGAAGCAAACCTCAAACTAATAGGCCTTTATCACACTGCAGGGCAAACCCAGCTGTTTTTTTTATCTGATTTGTAGACTTCAGTTTTCAGATTTCAAATTACAAGTGACCAAATCTGATTTGTATGATCAGTCTGCAGTTGCATTTGCATATCCTCTTTGGTTAGCATAATAATAATGCACCCATGAGTACACTGACTGGGAAGGGACAATGCTTAGCAAACAGGTGGCATATAATGTGCTATATTTCAGCTGCAGCACACAAAGTAAAAATGTATCCTAATTTAACCTAAGTTGGTTGGAAGTGAAGACCAATCCCATATAAGAGAGTCCAAGTTGATTGATTATACTACTAGGGGCATATACATTAGTGCAAGATTTTGTACATTTTAGTCCTTTTCCATTAATTCCTGTGTAATGAGATTTCCACACTGTTAAAAAAAATTGTTTGATGACAGTAAGGAGATTGTTGCTGTCCAAAGAAAACCACCTATCTCTATCTTTTTCAACATTGTTTGAACCCAACAGCCTCTCTTTACATTTTATGAAAATGTCATGATGAATGAACCAACAGAAAGATGGCACACTGGTAGAGTGGTTATCACTGCCGCCTCACAGCAAGAAGGTCCTGGGTTCAATCCCTGGGTCATTCACCGGTGCCTTTCTGTGTGGAGTTTGAATGCTCTTCCTGTGTTCACTTGGGTTTCCTCTGGGTGCCTCGCTTTCCTCACACTGCCCAAAGGCTTGCAATAGATTGACTGGAAACTCTAAAAGTGATGGTCATTAGCATGCTAATCAGCACCCAGAAATGTGCCTGTTCCTCACAGAGGAGTAAATGACAGTGCAAGCTACATCTCACAAAAACTGAAATTAAGGTTTTTCATACTCATCACAGTTACCTTTCGTAGAGCACAAGCTTTAAACTGGAAAATAAAAAAAGAGTAAAATATATCTCCTATAAGTCTAAAGCCCAGATTTAATTTGTGATTACACTCAGTCACTACTATTAGGCTTAAGCTAGCCAAACTGAAACCAGAATTAAAATTCATTAAGATTAAGGACCTAACCACCACTGTTGCCCTGTAATGGGTTGGCCTTTTGTCCTGGGTGTGCCTCGCCTTGGGCCCATAGTCAGCTAGGACTGGCTTCAACTCCCCCGTGGCCTGAAGTGGAAGAAATGGTTTGGAAAATGGATGAGTGAATAAACCATCAGAAATATTCCAAAATTATTTGGAATAAAAATGCTTCGCTTTAAGTGAGATTAGAATCAAAGAAGGTTTTTGTCACTTTCTGTTAAGTTTCCTTTTGTTTCTGGACAGTAGTGATTGTGTGTATGTACTTTTACTGAAAACAAAGGAAAAGCTGTATAGCCTGTTAAAGTGCTACAGTAATAATTGCAACAATTCATAATCTCTAGAGTGCAACATACAGCTGTAAAATTGATCCTTTTGTTCTACCACAGAGACACATAATTCTGGACTAAAATTCATTGTGAAGGTAAGCAATGGTCTCTAGGAAAGGGCTGCAGCTATTTCATGAGCCCCTGACAAGTCCTCAAACTGTGTCAGGTACTCAACCTGAATGCCGGTGGTGTGGGTTAGGGGTAAAGTGTGTGTGGGGTGGGTGGGGGGTGTCCAGTCACATAGTGAAATCAGATTTAAACAGCTGAGGCTAATTGGGGAGTAAAATGGGCGATGTGTCAGGAACCCATTTGTCAGCACATCCCCATGCTCTTGTCAAAAGCAAGAGTGTAGTCATGCTAATAGGTAAATGGAGAAAGACAGAGCTCAGAGCAGAATTAGCCTCTGAGGCAACATGTCCCAGATGAGTCTGGACCTTCACTGCTGAGACACTGGCCCTGAGGTCCACATTCATTTGAGAGGCAGTGAAAAGACCGATAGTGATGTGCTTGAATGAATCTTAATTCTGGTTTCATTTTGGCTAGCTTAAGCCTAATAGCAGTGACTGAGTGTAATCACAAATTAAATCTGGACTTTAGTCTCTTGTGGGAAACCTCTGCAGTGTGACTTATAGGAGATATATTTTACTATATATTTTTTTATTTTCCAGTTTAATATGACTGCTTGTGCTCTTCAAAAAGCAACTGTGATGAGTATGAAACACCTTAATTTCAGTTTTTGTGGGCTGCAGCTTGCACTGTCATTTACTTTTCTATGAAGAACGGGCACTTTTCTGGGTGCTGATTTGCATGCTAATGACCACCACTTTTATTGGGTCTCAGGGGGTAAGTGGTGTGGAGGTTATGCAGTAGTGGACAGATTATTTGCTCTGAGAGGCAGATACAGTGACTAAAACATGGGCATATGTAGGCCAAGCATGTCATTACAGCTATGTTAATGCCGAAACCTTTTAACATGTTTTGTAAGTAGCTTTTGTTGGCTCATTTAGTAAATTTCTATTGGTTCATTTGACATACAAATAAATCAGGCCTTGCTAATGGGCTTTTGACTGCTAACATCTAGCTAACGGGTGGATATTTGCATTTTATATATACATATTTGAAGCTAGTTACAGACGTTCGAGTAACAAATTATTTACTTGGGATGTTCGGTAAACTTATTCGGTAAAGATTAAACTGAACGTCGGTCTCTAAACATTACTAAATGCCCAGCTTACTCTGGTGAGGACAAATGAAGGTCTAATTAACCCACATAAAGCCCGTGAACATCAATGAGTCAGAGTCTGCTGAATCAGTTGAACAAGGAAGTTTTTGTCCTTGTGTGAAATGGTGAGAGAGCAGACCTTGTTGTTGTCCATCATTCAGTGCTCTGTGGTCCAAGACTCCACATCTAAGCTCTCTTTCTATATGAGAAAAATGACTGGCACCCCCACCTCTCATTGATTTCAGTAGATCCAGTAATATTTGGAGGAAAAAGGTCTGTATGACAAAATGGAACAGCATCAGGAACATTTTGTTCAGTACAGGACGCAATAGCAGAGATTTTTAAAAACAGCCATGACACCAAGGACAGACTCAAGCATAACATCAGGGGTCTGTGGAGGCTAGGTGTGTGGGCATGGTTATTAGAATGGCTTAGAGCATTAACACAGTATGACAGTATCGACCAGCACATCCTAACACCTTTTAAAATCAGTGTTTTCTGTAAGAGTGAAATAAGCCACAACAGCAGAGATTTCGGATAGTAGCTACATGGAGAAGTAACCTACAAGGCAAAAAAAGGTCAACCCAATGAGTGGAGAAAAATGCTTATGAAAACTAGTGTGTTGGACAGTGCTGACTCAGTTGGGGCAGTGGTAGTGTAACAGTTTGGGATTTGCCCCTGTGGTCTGAAGGTCACCAGTCCCAGACTAGTAAAGGTACCTACCTGTGAAGGTACCATCCCTAAGCACCGCTCCACAGACACTGCATGTGTTATGTGACATGAGTAGGTCAAATGCAGAGGTTGCATTTCGTTGTAGTGCACTGTGTTGTACATAGTACAACATAGTAGCACTATGCTGTGCTATGGTGTGTTCACAATGACAAATTAAACCTGCTCACCATTTGACCTCCCCACCCTTACTATTACCAAGAGAAGCATTTCTCTTTGCATTCCTTCAAATACTGTATGTCCAAATGTTTACAACTTATTCAACATGAAATCAAGGGCATTACTATGGAGTTTGTTCCCATTTCACTGAAGACAAATCTCTGTTCTTCTGTGAAGGCTTTACTCAAGGTGTTGTTAGAATTTGATTACATTTAGCCACAGGAGCATAAGTGAAGTCAGGTATTGATGTTGCTGGGGAACCTCATCCCCCATAGCCAGTGCTTGGCAATGGGCATGGTGACCATGTGTGGCTGCTCCAGAGTGTCCCACAACTTAAAATGTATGTGGATACTTTTGGCCATCTTTTTATAAGTGTATAACTATTTCAGTTTTGCCCAAGGCCCCTACCAATAGTGATGCACCTGAATGAATATGAATTCTGGTTTAATTCTGACTCGCTTAAGCATAATAGCCCTGCACAGGCTCTGCTATAAATGTAATCATAAATTAAATCTGGGCTTTAGTCTCCTGTGTCAAGCCATTGCAATGTGACCTAACACTGTGGCTGAGCCCAATAAGTCGAGCGCATTCCCTAGGCATTAATGTATGCTGGTAGAGCTGTGTGTGTAAATTGGTTCATTGGTTCCCTGATGTTATTAGCCTCTGCAATGCAGTCTGCCTGCACTGCCTTATCGTCTAGCCTTTAACCCTCCTGCGATGCGACCAAACTGCAAGACTGATTAGAACGCCTCCAAACCAGACAGCGCTGAGGATCATTGTTTCAGATCACTTTTTTGAGGAAGGCACGCACAAACACAGCCACACCAATGCACAAATTCTCGTCAGCAAATCAGACGCAATCACCCCCATTATCTCTGCTTTTTCTACAGCTTTGGGGTTTCAATGAGACTGGGGATAGTGCGGGTTTGCTTTCACCTATTTGTTTAGCAGTTTATCTTTAGAGCCCTGTCACCTTGTTCATTGCAGCTTCAGGAGAAACGGTGCATTGTGGCTTAAAAATACTGAGCCGAGGAGATTAAAGCTACAGCACTAAGTTTGACTGTCACTGCATTGGAAGGAGACATAAAAACATAATAACAGGGTTAAATTTAAAAAGTAGGCTATAACTTTCAGGTGTCACTGACCACAATGTTTGGTGATATTGTAAGACTACATTTAATTTGTGAAGGTGGATTAAATACACTTTACTTTTATGACCCATTTTTCAGATAATTTTTCAGATAATCCAAGTAGAGCTCCTATTTCACTTTCTGTAAACAGGAATTTCCAGGGTTGCTTCACATTACTAAGTTGCCTCAAACTGGTTGGCACAATGGTGCAGTTACCTCACAACGAGAAAGCCTGGGTTGGATTCAGGGGAAGGGTAGCTGACATCCTCCATCCAGCTTCCATTTGCATGTTCTCCTTGTGTCTGCAAGTGGTTATTCCCACAATCCAAATCTGTCAATCTACAATCTGTCATTGCAAACACACTAAAGCACCACAACAAAATGTGACCTCTGCATTTAACCTATTACATGTGCAGCATCGGGCAGCTATCAGCAGCAAAGCGGGATGGTACCTTGCTCAGTAGTGCCTGGGTCAGGACTACAACTTTCAGGTCTCAAAGGCAGTGTCATAACCACTAGGCCACCACTGCCCACAGTGTCAGGTGAATTGGAGAATGCTAAATTCCCCTTAGGTATGAGTGTGTTGTATCTGTGTGCCTTCTCTTCGATGGACCAACGACATGTCCAGGGTGTTTCACAGCTTCAGAAGCATCTAAAACCTGGCTTTTGCATCAGTGTGATCTGCCATGTCAATCCACTAATATGATCTTTTCAGATTCGAGCCACTTTCTTATGTGGTTTTTGACTGGATGCATATATGATTTTTGACCAATGAGAATAGGGGGGAATCAAGAGTCAAAAATCAAACACATCCTTCTCTGGTCAGCGCTGGACACCAAAACAGTAACACAACAAGAAAAGTAATTAGGGCAACAAAGACCTGAGTAATGATTATACAGTAGTGAATAATGAATGAGCGTATCGTTAGAAGGGCTTTAGATGACTGTTAGAAGTCTATCAGAGTGTGAAACAAAATTAAATGCATGATTGCCATGACAACATGCTTTTTTGGTTTTCTTCTCATATTTTCTCAGTTTATTCCTGTCCAGTTCCACCCACAGGAATGGAATCCCCCCACTCACACAATACTGCCAAAACTAGGGGCAAGAAGGTTTGCATATGCTTGTGCCAGGTTACATGAAGCATCATTGCATCTTTTTGCACTGCCACTAAGGCATTAGACAGCTCAACACACTCGGAGGAGAATGTTCATTGCCCTCAGCTAACAGGCATCAATTCTGAATGATTAGGGGAGAGGGAGGGCCACAGACAGCAAACCCAGTTGTGCTTCCTTGAACCCTGTGGCATCATCATAGATCACCAACTTGCTATCTTCCAATGGTACAACCAAGGCTTATTCAGTTTTGCCAGCCAAGACAAGTGCAGCAGTCATCATGTTTTATCTTTTTCTTTATTATGTACAGAGACATGTATTAAGGTACTGTCTGTGTGGATCACACTACGGGTGGTGCAGATTTCAATGCATCTTATAAAGGCACATGGATTGTATCTAATAATTAGGTTTATCATAAATACCCTCAGTCTGATTTCTTTTACTGTTTTACTCCTGCACACATGAAAACATAAGTAGACATAAGTAGATGGAAAAAGCTTATTAAACTTATAAAAACACTAACACTTAGTAAACATAATGTTACAACTGCAAAACTGTAATATGTGCAACCCCCAACTTTGAAACTTTGAGAAAAAAATCCATTAGGATATTAGAATTTTAAATAATATTAAAATTTTTGGGGAGTTTTTCAGCAGTATACTTAGTAGCATTAAGGTGCATATCGTATTTAGAAAGAATTCAGATTATTGAGTAACTCATGTAGTGCTCCCATTATCATATGTCTAAAATGCTTGAAAACCTGTTTAACCAAGTATTGCCAAAATCTAATTTATTGGAATATTATGTATAAGTACACATACTCAATTTAAAATTCTTTAAGGAACCAAACATGGCTTTTGCATGACATTATTTTAAAGAACCTCATTGCCACTGTTAGTTATAATAGTGCAGAGAAGCAATGCCTTTTGAAATGATCTTTAAAGGTGGGTTGGGTCCCCAAAACCAAGGCTATACTATGTAGCCCAGTCTGATTGTGCCTGTAACATCAAAGTCAGATTTACAGTGTGGCTTTTTAGGTGTGGCCTTAGAATCTTTAATATCAGTCGTTGTCCTGCTGAACACCCAGCTGACCGAAATAGCATGGAACCTGGAGCCATTAAGAGTTAGGGGTGTTCACACAGTGTGTCTGGCTCTAAAGGGAAGCCATGACACAGGTTGAAGCTGTTTGAAGTGCTAATGAAGTCTGGAAGAGAAGCAGACAGAGGAAGAGCTAGTGTACCTTTAGCTCTGAAAGCTAACAGAAGCACTGGCTGAACCTGGAGCTGGATTTTAGAGGCTGTCATTAACGGTCAAGCACGTATAATCATTCTTTTTATTTTCTATGCAGTTGAATTCTTGGCTTCCCCATGAATGTAAAGCTTGGGCTGCCAACAACAGAGCTGCTATGTTATTTAGGGATTTGATTGGCGTAGTCGGCCCTGCGAGGCTGCGGCTCCTGCATTGTGCTGGTGAGCGGAGGGAGACAGGCTCTTGCTCCCAGAGGAGGTCCCAAACCTCCCACACTGTCTGTCTGTTGGTGTGTGTCGGCGGGTTCAAGGCGTGCAGTAAAAGTGCAACAGCCAGAGAATTAGACCAGGCTTGACATGTGACAACTCGATGACATGCCATTTCAACAGAATGTCGAAGAGTTTCAAACAGAATAATACGAAGTATTTTGAGCACTAATGAAAATTCATAAGTGCTATAAGTGCAAAGTGGTTTGCATAACACAAAGAATATACTGCAGTGAAAAGACCCTACTTCACAGAGAAATGCTATTGTAACAAGAAAAAGACAAAATGGGCTGGTCAAGCTGGCCTTACTGGAAGCTTTCGTTTAGTATCAGTAGCATTTATGGTCGTTTTAAGTTAAATCAATTGTAATGTAAAGGAGACAAAACTACATTTCTCATGCCAGTTTACATGAACACTACTGTGTCTACCATTTAGGAAAGTGTGACATGTCCATGGCCGGGAGTCTAAGGGCCTGAATATACATGACGCTCAGAGTGCATACGGGTACGTATCATGGCTGCCACACGTTCCCAGCATCCATTTGACTCGTCCTCTTCATGTGTTGTCAGAAATGAAAACAACATAAGCACAAGGTGCAGGATCTCCAACTATTGAGGTGGCAGTGTGTTCATGCTTTGATGTGTCGACAGCATTGTTGTTTAGTAGGCTGAAGTTATCAACATAGCTAAACTCTTTGAGAAAGAGCTAACACAGCAAGTTAGGGATCGTAACACCATCACAATGCAAAGAATTTTTATCTTTCTTTTCTTAACTCACAAAACAGCGAAATCAGATGTTATATGTTTGCCAGCTGGTGTAATCCTCCAGCTTTATGTAAAGTACGTGTGCAAGCATAGTCAGTACATCCCTTGTTTAGCAGCAGCTTCCACAAGTGCACTCGTTGCATCATATTGACTATCCTGGCCCTGAGATAGCACACTTGGCTTTGCTCTCTCTGGGTGGGTAGAATGGTCCTCTCTCTCCTCTCATCACTCAGCATACAATGCCTGCCAGCACAGGTGTCTGCTAGCTGAAGTAACAGAATTGGCAGTCAACACAATTTTTCAAGCATGTTAAGATGTACAGTGATGTCCTATTAACAGCAGTTTGAAGAGATGTGGTGGTGATGATATTGTCAAATATTGTGGGTCATCTGGTCAGTGGAACTGGAGACAACTAAATTAGGCTTAAATCTGGAAAATAAGACTCTGCATCACAGCTCATACAAACATACAACCTATAAAGCTGGACCTCAACTAAAACATCTAAATAATGTCACTTTATCAAGTATCACATACACACAGACATCTGTGATAGTGACTATTTCCATTGATGCTTGTTTGTTGGTGCTAACAGGTTCTCACTACACTACGCTAGCTATACTTAGCTAAGCTATCTAGCAAGAGACAAGCTTTGAGTTTAATTATAAATCTAAAGTAGTAAGCAACTAAATTATATGTAAAAAGTAAAGAATATATAACTTAAATGTCTTTTTAAAGCTACAAATGTCTGAAGTTATTTAATTTAATTGTGATTTAATTGTCATTCAGTTTTCATGCTGTTGTGTTAAAGTTACCAACTCACTTGGAACACCAAGAATTTCAGACATTTGGTCCATGTTTATTTTATTTTGTTCCCTGTACATAAACAGGCACACGTGTTGTGTGTCACGAATACGCCCATCTGTGTCCTCTGTGTTTTTATGTTTTGAATTTCCTCGTGTCTGAGATAGACACACCCTCGTCAGCTGTTTCTCGTTCCACATCACTCCCGGTCAGCTGTAGCTAATTTAGTGTGTCTATTTAGTTCCTGTCTGTTCAGTTTGTGGTTGTCGGTTGTCTTGTGTGCACTTCTGTGTGAACGTCGTGGTGGAATTCTGTCTGGCTTGTATTCCCGTGTTTTGTTTTGAAATCAGTGTTTGTTTGTTTTTTCTTTATTAAATTATATTTATTATTGAAAAACATTGCGCTTGCTTCCTCGCACTCCACCCATTCGTTACATTACAACCGACCTAAAGATGGAAGCAGCAATGTTGGAGTTAGGCGTGGAGTCCTGGAAAAGGTGCGGAAGGGATCCGGAGGAAGGTGAGCGGTTACTCCGGGACATTAAGCGGGCCGAGGCGAGATCTGGAGCTGAGGAACTGAAAGAGTTGGGACGAAAGTTAGCATTTTTGATTTGGCAGCGTCGTCAGGGGTATGAACCCGCATCGACTGCTGGCGAGGCTTCGGGGAAGCGCCACAAGCGCAGGGGAAAGCGTTGTGGTGAGCCAGCGGTCGGTGGGGTTTCCGAGGCGACGCTGCCTGCGGAGCTACAAGAAGTCCCCGCTCCCAGGGTGCTCGAGTTGTCCAGCGTGCTGCTTGGGGAGACGCAGCACCTGGCAAC
>JBBPDA010000039.1:4955197-4966999 GCA_037974385.1 Arnoldichthys spilopterus | reverse complement strand
TTTTTTCTTTATTAAATTATATTTATTATTGAAAAACATTGCGCTTGCTTCCTCGCACTCCACCCATTCGTTACATTGTGGTACCCTAGTGGTTAGGGACTTGTGATCATGTGATCAAAGTGTTACAATTTAGTCCTGTCCCAGCTTCTACTTCTACTCTTGAGCAAGTTCCACTACACTGTGGAAGGGTTAAATGCACAGGTCCCATTTTATTGTTGTACAATTTGTGGAACAGAGTGTGTTCACAATGTCAAATAGTCACTTTCACAATATAAAAATTTAAAAATCCAACAAGGCAATAGCATCCTGGGCAAAAATTGTCTAGAATTGGAAGACTGGGGCTATACTAAAAAATAGCATCTGTAGTGCCTAAAAATGTTGGGTTTTTTTTTTTACCCAGGCCCATTTGAAGGAATTTTGGAATTTTTTTTCGAAATGTGCAACTTTGCATTGTTAGATTTCTTTATTATTATTAAATAAAATAAAATGTGTCATTATTGGATAATAGATTATACACACATCAGTTAACATCTAGTATGAAAACTTTTTTCAAAAAAATCTTAAAGCTAAAACACATTTTTTCTCAAGTGTAAAGACATTTCCAAACTTTTACATTTTAGAGTGTATAACAGTATTTATTTTCAGTATTACTTAAGGGCTGTTTCTCCAGAGGCCCTCACTGGTCTGGAATGTAGTTGTATTGGTGCTACCAATATATAGTTGCAGTTCTTTTTACCTTCCTATTTTTTTGCATCCTAGAAGACATGTTTTGCTCACTGCTGGGGAAAATTTACTCATTAGACTCGACCTCTTGGAGATGTTTTATGCTGGAATGTCAACCAATTTGTCATGCATCAAAACTCCAGTGTCAGATCTTTATTAGCCTTTTCACAAACAGGGTGTTCTGCTTGTTATTGTCTGTCTATCTCTCTCCTGAGGCCCCTCTGCATCTGTGCTGATGGATTTAATGGCGTGGGAGAAGTTACACTGTTTAACAGAAAAGCCCTAATCCGCAGTAAATTGTTTCCTGAGGCAAGGACACCGGACCAAAATTAATTATACAGTGAGTGCACAGAGGCGGGCAGAATGGGCAAGACATGCGCCACTGGAGTCCCCGAACCTTTCGTACTTTCCTTGTGCACTTCCATTTAAATGTAACCACAATGCCCGTCATTCTTAATCACTCTGAAAGAAAATCAATAGACAGTGCGCTGGGATAAGCGCCTCAGAGGGAAAGCAGACCGTCAAACTGCCTCGCCGCCTTGTTTCCTTTTGTTGCGTGTGTTGAGCGGAAACTTGCCCGAATTGTTTAAGTGAGGCAGTCTTGACTGCAGAGACACACAAATAGAACAATGCTAAGAGGGCACATGATTAATTAACCCTCGACTGGGTTGGGATTCTGCCCAGCATGGAGGCCTCAGAGGATCAGTTTTCTGCTGTGTTCATCTGCCTAGAGAAGAGATCTAGGTGACCTCTCGTGCCCCTCACGCACAGCTGCTCTCCACCTGAATGAGCTATCCCTTTTCTCATTCCCACTTTTAATTGTTCCTCTGACTGCTGCCAGTAAAGCAAAGGCTGGTTGCTTTTATGTGCTTCCTGGTGTGGATGTTAAAGAAAAATTCCTGTGTTTTTCAAACTAATCTCTGCTGCAGGTCTGCAGTCTATAGATAAGGAGTAATCTTTGATAGGTTAGGCTCTAATTTATGCCGAAGACACATTTTGCTGGGGAGACTTTACTTAGACTCTTGGTGATGTCATGCTGGCATGTCAACCAATTCATGTGTTTCAAATAAAATTTGTTATAAGTATAGCAAACCCAGGTATTGACCTGGAAATTATATTGGTATAGTCTGACTAACAGTGGTTAGTGATGTCACCTCACATCAAGAAGGTTGTGGGTTCGATCCCTGGGTTGGCCACTGGTGCCTTTCTGTGTGGAGTTTGCAAGCTCTTCCTGTGTTTGCGTGGGGTTTCCTCTGGGTGCTCCGGTTCCTCCCACTGCCCAAAGGCTTGTGATAGGTTGACTGGAATATTTAGATCACCTGTAGATGTGAGTGTGTGTGATTGGTTGTCTGTCTATGTGTTGGCCTGCTATGGGTTGGCCTCTTGTCCTGGGTGAGCCCTGACTTGCACCAATAGTCAGCTGGGATTGGCTGCAGCTATCCTGCAACTGGAAATGGAAGAACAGGTTTAGAGAATGGATGGATGGATAGTCTGATTAACTCCTGTGCATGTCCGCATTGTCTTTGAAGACCAAAAAAAAAACCCATGGACACTGAGTTGCAGGCAATTATGTACACTTATTTTCCCTTATACCATGTAAATGAACTCACGGTTTACCATTGCTAACTATAGCCCATTTGTGGCTGCACAATTTACCAGCCCCCTTTGCCCATACATAGAAGTACTTACTGGACAATATCTGGGCAGTAGGCCTGTCTTCAGGCAGAACTGACAGTGATGAATGATGGGCTCACAACATCAGAGTCTGTATACCTGCAAAGTGCACCTAAATGGATGAAATTTCTGATAAGATGGCTATTGAGTGAAGATGCAAGATAGGTGAATGTGATTAACTAGCTCAGGGTTTGTTTTGTTACAGTGTATGCTTTGTCATTTGTTGATGCACATGTTGATAATGTTCACAAAATTTTAGATGCAGTAATGTTTACAGTAGTTTAAGTGCAGAGCACATTACTGGAAGGCTCAGTAGTCATGCAGAGCCAGATCTCTACACTGCTGTGCTGCATCTCAGCTTAGCTTTCCTGTTTCAACACGGAATAGCACATATAATGAGCTTTCACAGCCATGAGAAGGCTCTAATTTTGTTGTGGTCTCCCACACTGAGCCTCTGTTTTTACACAAACGCGTATGCACATCCTGAGCTTGGAACAAAGTAGAGGAAGCAGCTATAGTCAGTATATGAGAAAAGTGGACAGCTAGTCATTTGCTTTGCTATGACAATATGTTTAATCTAGCTTAAAGGGAAACTGTAGAGTTTTCAATATTTTTCCAACAATCGATGTATAAACAAATTCAGAGTAATCTTTCATAAAATGGGGCATTTTGGAGAAACCTGCCAATTTAGGATTTACAATAACAATAGTGGGAACCAGGGGTCAGGATGTCTACAACACAAATAGAGGCATTTTATGTATTATATATGACCACCACATAATCCACATGTGTCTTCTAGGTGATTAAATGTAAGGTTGATGGAAATGTAGTGATAAATCTAAAAAAAGTCTAATTGGGTTCTGCCAGACCCCTCTGCGGTTTCTGCTGCAAATGGACTTTAAAAAAGCCAAAACTTTATCAGAACTAGTGTTTCATGGATTTGGTAGCATATCATTGCTGTCAAGGGAAAATCTATTCATTTTGTTCTTTTGATTTTTATTTTTCTACATGTGCTGGGCTTTACATTGTGTGTAACTGTCATGATGTTACATTAGAATTAAGGAAGGTTTTGCCTTCTCTTGAAAAGTTTGGGTGGAGATTTAGTTTTTTCTTGGACAGCGACAATATTTCTAACCACATCATGTAATTATTTTCTGTGATACAACTTTTACAGGTGAATCTTTGTCTCAAACGGCATTATACATCAAGCCACTTGACTTATTTACACCATTAAGGGTTTAATGATGCAAAAATTGTGAAATAAATGATTGAATTATAATTATTACACTACTAGACTCCTAAGGTTGTGGTTCATTTTATATTTGGCATCATGCCCAAATCTCTTACCGTGATGAAAGTCTGGGGCTTTTGAAGTTTCTAATCAGCGGCACTTAATGTAGAGCACCTGATTCTAATTTTTGGGCTTGCATGTGTAGAACAGGAACTACTTCTCCCTCCACCTGCTGCTCCTCATACATAAACAAACACAGTCATTCACATAAGACAGAGCAAGGGCCCTATAATGGCAGATCATGTGCAGTTACTTTACTGAACTTAACAGGCTTTGGCAGTTTAGCTAATACTAAAGCAAAGGATTTGACGTATGAATTACCTTAACCATGGGATAACATTGATATGTACAGTGAAATTTAAACTACACAGGATGAAAAACGTACTGTATTATGATGGAATACATGCAGGGAGGGGTGGAAAAGACCTTAGATGACTGCAGATGAACCACATCAGGGGTGGCAATTTCTAGCCCTGGTTAGAGCACTGCAGAGAGCTTTTCCTGGCACCTGACTCTGCTTCACAGCTAATTACCAAACCCTTGATGGGTTGAATTGGGTTCACAAGATGTGCACTGCCATGCCCTGCCGGAACTGGAATCGAATGCTGCATCGAGTGTCAGCAGAATGCAGAGCCAACCATGCTTCAAATCACGTAGTAATTGTAAAGTTTTGCCCTGCATCTTCCTTGTGTCTTGCTTGTACTTTTGCTATGTATGTTCCCCATTTGCTTTTAGCCATGTGCTTTTTTTGTTGCTTTTGTTGTGATTACTTAGCCCCACCTCTGTATTAGTGCATTCACCTGTGTATGGTTTGTTACCACTGTTTTCCCAGGTGTTTCTAGTCTCACTTCACATACAGGTATGTCTGTGTCTCAGTGTGTCTTTTTCTACTCTGTCATTCTTCCTGTGTTTGCCATGTTTGCATACTTAGACTAGTTGTCTTGATAAATATAGGATTTTCATAAAGATCTTTAACTCGCACATACATCCAGCCTCCAATGCCTGCAGTTTTATGCCAGTAAAGTGTATTTATTAATAGTTAGTTATCATTTAAATAAGTATGTTCACTGTTACAGTACTGTAATCAGTTGGACAGAGTTCTGATTTTATGCATATTGTACTGTCATTTTGCCATATATTGTCATATATTGTCATTTTGTCAATGTTCTTCTATTGTAGTACCATGTGTTGCAAAAATATGTCATACAATCACTGGCAATCCCCTCCCCAGCGATAAGAAATCTACCAGTTTAGAGGCACATAAAAACAGGCGTAATATTCAGCTTCTCAGCAGTAACGCTGGCTTTTGGCTTCCTTTAGCAGTAGCCAGCTAGTGAGAAAACACACACACACACACACATTTCAAACAGCCCACTCTCATGTGTTTGACACACTTGTGGATTTTCCTTCCTTCAAGATACACCATCAGCAAAGGATTTTCCTAGACTGTAAAATCTCACTCCTGGGACTATGGTTGTAGGCCTGTAGGAGGTGAGTATGGATTTGGGCAATGCTGAAGTTCAAATTTTGGTTTGTTTAATGCATTTCTCCAGTGTTAAGCAGGGAAACGTATTCACTTTTAACTAAGTACATTTGTTATTGTAATTAATTAAAAGCTTATTTAGTTTATATATTCTAGTAAGCTCAATCAAATGTTTTTTGTTCTTTTACTTAGTTTAACAAAAACACACACAAAAACACATGTTGTGTGAATGGCTGTACACCAGATTCAACAAGAAATCAGAGCAGTCTTTTTACAGACTGTGAAAAGTAAAGAAAAGAGAAGCAAATGGATAACTGCAACTAGAGAAACAACTGCTTTCAGTTGGGGAAACAGGGAGTAAAACAAGCTATTATCGGCTTAAAAGAAAGGCAGTTGGACTCGACCGTAATCCTTACTACTTACCAAGGAACCAGCTTGCCACAATCTTTGTTGCACACTGACATATGGCCAGGCCTCAGCTTTACTGATATTTATATGTACCTTACTTTGATGCAGAGAAAATACACAAAGCATATTAGTTTATTAAATGATATAGTGCAAATAGCATTTTCAACTTATTAATTTCAACTTTCAACGTAAAGTGTCAGTTGTTACCCTTTCTGGGGTGAATCTGACAGAAGCAGCCTTCAGAAGAAGTCTTTACAAATATTAAGTAGGGTACTTTTTTATAAGTATATAAATATTAGGTATGCTACCTGTATGTGTCATAAAGGGCATATTTGCTCTATGCACTAAAAACCCACAGACACCAAGCCATTTCTTTTCAGTCCATGCTCCCTCTATGCAGTCTCCAGGCTAAAGTGCTGAAGTGCTGTCTTGTTGCAGTTCGGTGTTATTGCTTCTGAAAAGGCAGCATATTCTTGTCACAAAATGTGCCAGTGCATCCAGCCAGGCACTGGCTCTGATCACAGCAGGCCGTCTAACAGAAATGAGGGACGCTGGCGGAGACTGAACCTCATTACTAATCCACCTGAGACGGCCACCCATAGTGTGGCATTTAAAAAAATCGCAAAGAAAGGTCTGAGGACGTCTTGGATGTCAGATACTTTCTTTTTGCTGTGACTTATTAACTTCAGCAAGATGCTGGTGTCACCAGAAGCTGTTGACTTAAGCACTCTGGATGCAAAGTAAAAGAAAAAAGAGAGAGAAAGCAAGGCGAGCTGAAAGAAGTCTAAGTCATGCATATCGACCTACCCACAGGCAACATCAAAAAGTGTTTAGAATGGCAAAGAGTGAAAACCTGAGGGTTTGCTGGATCTGAGGAATGCAGGGGCACACAGCTTGATTGCAGATAGAGGAGCTATATGAATTATACCTCATGGACATCTGAACACAGAGTATGACTATTATAGAGTATGGCTGAGTGTTGTTTGGCATGGTGCTACTCTCACTCATCGAAATCAAATGTGACTGTTACTGGTATATCATTAATTAATGTAAAAGCTGTGATAGAGAGAGACTGAACCTGAGAGTGCAATGTATTAACATTGGCACCAGTTTACGAAGCAAATCGGACGTATTCAGTCCTTATATTATATATGTAACTGGTCCAAGGGCCTAAACCAGCAGTTCATATACATTTACTTATGGAAACTTGGGAAAATCTTGCCTGGCCTACACTACAGGATGGCAAAGGTAGGGGGTGATCTGCCCAGATTATCCTGTGTTGTGGTATGTTTATATAAAAGTGAAGTGAAGTATTTGTCATTGTGAACACACTCAAGCACCACAAAAAAAATGTGACCTTGCTCAAGGGAACCTCAGCGTTGCCCAGGCCAGGATTCAAACCTGCGACCTTAAGGCCCCAAAGGCAGCGTCCTAACCACTAGGCCACCACTGCCCACAATATGCCTCTCCTATACACTCTGAGAGCAGTTGGAGCAGTCTCGATTGTGAATAATAAAAATGAAATATGTTTAACATTTATGACTCAGTGTCCTGTAGTGTAGAGTGGGCACCGATGCTCTGAAACACAATGTTCTCAGTACGACAGAACATTAACTTGTGAGAACTGAGCTAAACAATGTCAAGCATTGTACAAGCCCATTTAAATTTCTGTAATTGTAATTATGATACTTTTTTTGAGAAGTTAATCATTTACATTTCCTGTTACCAGCAAATATAATTGAATTATAGCAACTTTGTGGAAACAGCATGAATGTCTATATATCATGTCTATCTAATGTCAGTGAGCTCATATTGCAGCCACATTAATGCACATTTTTCTCTGCAGCTGCTCTTATAGTGTGTATCTTCTGTGGCTCTTTATCTCTGCTTTCAGTCATGTTTGCTCTTGTTTTCCACCAAAACACTTAGCTGTAGTTAAAGCTTTAGACACTGTGATGTTTCCTGAACCCAGCTGTGATTTTTGTACCTCAAACACAGTTTTTTATTAGCAGTCTTTTGAAAGTAGTGGACTTCAGCTGGAGTAGCATTAAAGTTTTATTGATGTCCTCCTGAAAGCAATTCTTTCACAATTTTTTGTCCCCTGAGCCCTTTAAATCGAGTGCCATTTATTCCATTTGTTTGAGTCCTACTGCACTGTCATTAAGACATCCTGAGCTTTCTAGTGATGGAGACTTGTAAGGGTTTGGGAGCACATTCCATTTCTTTTCAAAGTGGGAGGCACTGCATCTTCCACATTGCAATGAGGATCAGATATTACATTTCTGTTGCTAATTATCAAACCAATTCTTAATGAGTCTTAACTTCAATTTAGTAAGATTTCAGATGTGTACAATAATTTTAATCTTTGCAAAATACAACAATTATTTAATGTCCTTTGTTGTGGACAGCAGTTTTTACCCAATTTCCATACTTCAGGAAGCAGAGGGCTTAGTAAGGCAGAAAAGGTTTTACTGAGGTTGAGGAGGGAGAGACATTTGAGCAGGAGGTTGAAAGCTCCGATGACTACATAGCAGCTTTTAAGGAGCCTGAGCAGGGACAAAGTAACAACACCAACCGTCCATTATGGATAGGAAGTAATGTGTAAGCTAGGGCTGGAGCCTGGAGGCCCTCTCATTACCTCAAACAGTACATAGACCAGATAAATTAAAAAAAAAAAGTCAGAGCACACAAACCAGTGGGAGGTGCTGGAGGCAGAAAACCAATCCAGAGACGCTGAACATTTTCTTTGGCATGTCTATGTACATGACAAGAACCTTGGAATTTGGCTGTACTGGGCAGTAAAGACACTAGGTGGCAAAACCTAAGAGAAGGTACATGTGAAACTGTTGTCAGAAAACCACCAGAGGTTCCCATTATGGATTGGCAAGACAACACAACAGTTCTGATGATCGTATTAATTTGTGCGTCCTCATGATCAGCTTTTACCTAATGTTAAAATGTATAAGTGCACCATTCATACGCTCCTGCATTTCATTGACCTGGTTGCCACAAACGACTCAAGTACAGGTCGGACCACTAGGTCTCTGAAAGACCAGAGAAGGAGAGCCTACAGTATTCTGACTTTGAGCTGCCGCTGGCTTAAGAAATTTTTGCTCAGGCACAGGGTGGAAGGCAGTGGGAGGCAGTCCTTGCATCATGGTGCAGGCAAGAGAGATGAAAGGGAAACATTTGTCAAGTGTAATATGTAACATGTTTTTCCTGTCATACCATGCAGGCTCTTTTGTTAGTGCAATATATATATATATGATTCTGGGCCAAGTGTCATTTAAGATGAAGTGAAGTAGAAAACTGTCCTATGGTCTGATAAATGGAAATATTTTTGGACATCATCTCCATTGCATTCTCCAGGCTAAAGAGGGGAGGGACCATTGAACTTGTTATCAACCCACAGTTTAAAAGCCATATCTGGAATGGTGGGTAAATTAATAAGTGCCTATGGCATGAGTAGCTTGCACATCTTATTAATGCTAAATGATATATACTGGTTTTGGAGCAACATATGCTGCCATCTGTTCATTATTGGTTAAGACAACAGCAAACTGAATTCTGCACATATTACAACAGTACAGCTCTGTAGCAGAACAGTCCAGGTGGCAAACATTCCTGCCTGCAGTCCAGACCTGTCACGGCTGGCTTGTGGGCGGGCTTATGCTGGCTTGTGGGTGGGCTCATGGGGGGCAATGTGGGAGAGGATTCCAAACAAGTTTCTTCATGGTCCACGGGGTTTTTAGTGTTAAAAAAATCATGAAAGGAGAAACACGACAAGGTGGAAATGCAAACCATCTCATTCTGTTTTTACATTGTACGCACTTGAAATTATAAATATATATATATATATATACAGTGGTGGAAATAATTATTTGATCCCTCGCTGATTTTGTACGTTTGTCCAATGACAAATTAATGGAAAGTCTCAGAAAGCTGTAAATATCTGTTCAGATATCTATTTGAGGATAAAGAGGAGGAAGAATTTGTCCTTATGTTGTGTTTTCAAACTCATCCACGATTGCCTTGTCTCCATCTCGTTTGGCTCTAACCAATCACAGGTTCCTGATCAGGTAATCTGAGAAGAATAAATTAGCTACATTTTAGCAAGTCACGTTTAACAATAAATCACATTTCACAGAAAAGTTTAGTTCAAGAGGTCTGTAATAGAAACCCATGATTTTAGGATTGGCATGTTCATTCTAATCATGCATTGTCCTCCCTTTATTTGGTGAAAGGAGTGGAGAGAGATATTCATGTTGTGTGCAGTGGATGTGTATTGACAATGTAACTGTGTCTAATTTCTTCTAGACTTAGCAAGCTACCATCAAAATCCGTTTCACTTTCATCCGTTTGAATTTCTTTATTTTATTTTGTGAAAAAGATTCATCAACTAGTCTGTCTGTGTATTGCCCTGCGATGGGTTGGCCTCCTGTCCCTGGTGTACCCTGCCTTTGGCCCATAGTCAGCTGGGATTGGCTGCAGCCTCCCCGTGACCTGAAAAGGTTGCTTTATTATGCCAGTTGGCAACTGAGTTACTGTTAGGTGGTTGATATTATGTCCTAGGTGGTTGCTAAAATGCTGCTGACCCTTTGCTATGGTATCTCTTGTGGTCACTTGGGTTTGGTAAGGTGTTTGATATGGTATCCCAGATAGTTGCTATGGTAGTATTAAGTGGTTAATATCTAAGGTGCTAAGGTGTAGCTAACCAGATCCAGAAATCAGGAAAAATGAATTCCAACATTTCGAAAAGAGTCCAAGATTAACTTTTTGACCCACAAGCCAAAGTGGCTTTTACATGAAAAAAATCCAACAGCCAATCATATTTTTACTGACCAGAATAATAAATTACCTTTTTTGTTAAGGTTAGGGTTAATGACATTCACCCACATTCCATAAAGACCCAGCCTACTTAAACAGCACCCTGTTTTTAGTTGTTTGGTCATGACTATGGTTATGATTGGTTAGATACACATAGGGACAAAATGGCAATATTTCAGAAAGTTTGGGACAACCAAGTAGACAAAAGCTATATTTAAAATTATAATAATAACAGTAAGAAGAATATGCCTTTAGAAAACAATAGTATGGTAAAACACTATGGTAAAATATTTAATATTTTTAAAAGATTTTGATATGCTCTTTTTCAGATCATCCCCTCCATTGCTGTGAGGGATGTGGCAGGGCCAGACAGCTGTAATTGAGTGATGCTCCACCATCAACCTGTGAGCCTGATCTCTCCTGACAGACTACAGGAGCGGATTGTGCCTCCACAGTGGCCGACTACAGCAAGAAGACCTGGGCCTGTCTCCTTTCATGCCAGCCCATTACTCAGGCTCGGCTGGAGCCTCTCTCCCCTAAGTCGCGGCACAATTCTCGCCCAGTCGCTTCTCACTACAGGGATCGGCCCGCGTCTGCGGTTATGTTTGGTGACATCTGTCATCATGTGTAGCAGACTCCAGGAGAAAACCTCAGTGCCGTGCCATGTGGGCCCCAGCTATCAGTGTCAATGTGCCTCAAACAGACGTAGGCATGTCAGCAGAAAGCAAGGAGGAGAGGAAGACACAACCACACATAGACACACACACATAGCCCTGTATGGTATGGTACAACATGAAGACGTGCTCCGATAAACAATGATTCGGGATGGTCTGAGTCACATGTTGTGATTGCAATGCCAAAGAGAGAGAGAGAGAGAGAGAGAGAGTGACATTATTAATGAGGAACTGGAATGATTAATAGCACATGGTGTGTTACACAAATGAAGTTGCATCAGACTGTGCATTTCAATAAGAGAGTACTGCAACTGACAAGAAAATATGGGCTGCAATTTATGTAGAAGGTCCCAGACATTAACTTATTCCATTGGATCCTAATTTGATTCCGTTGGCTGTTTACCATATGAGGGGTGAAGGCTGGCCCGTCTGTCAGATCCCACAGAAGAGCTTTTGAAGCACAAATTCCTGAAAAAGGTGTCAGAAAAAGCAGCTTGCTGCATGTGGGGCTGCGTAGCTACAGACTGTTCAGAGTGCCCACCACATAGTGAAGTGACTATTTGTCATTGTGAACACACTCAAGCACCACAACGAAATGCAACCTCTGCATTTAACCTATCACATGTGCACACGTGGAGCAGCGGCCAGCTATCAACAGCGCCCGGGGAGCAGTGTAGTGGGACGGTACATTGCTCAAGGGTACCTCAGTAGTGCCCGGGCCG
>JBBPDA010000039.1:4919824-4939572 GCA_037974385.1 Arnoldichthys spilopterus | reverse complement strand
TGTTTCAGGAGAATTGTGGAGAAGGTTGGTGTACTGTGTTTCAGGAGAAATGTAGAGAAGGTTGGTGTAGGGTGTTTCAGGAGAATTGTGGAGAAGGTTGGTGTACTGTGTTTCAGGAGAAATGTAGAGAAGGTTGGTGTAGGGTGTTTTGGGAGAAATATAGAGAAGGTTGTTGAAGTGTTTTTCAGGAGAATTGTGGAGAAGGTTGGGGTACTGTGTTTCAGGAGAAATGTAGAGAAGGTTGCTGTCATTTGTGAACTGATTCAACTCCTTGCTAGGCAGAATTAAGTGTATATGTTCTTGTTCCAACCAGCACTCTCTGATTTGAGCAGGACAGATTTTATGTAGTTTGAATGACAAAATGCCACATACATTTTCTGGATTTGTGCCTCAGCTTGACCTGTCAGATTAGATTTCATTTGTTCTTCTTTTTCTTTTAATAATAATTTTGACCTGACTCATTTCAGTGTACTCTTACAATGGGAATCAATTGGATATGCGAGCAATCTGACTATACAACATTTATTGTGGATGTATGAGTAAATTCCACACCTGTACACAAGACATTTCACTATAATTTTATTGAATTAAACATCACAGCAACTCATGTAAACACATACCATGCTCCTGTATATCTTAACTAATACTAGTCATACTGTTGTTGCCGAATAGTACAAAATGTACTGTGGGACTCCAGTACATATGCCTAGACCAGTGTTTTCCAGTTCTGGTTGTGCAGGCCCACTGCCCTGAATATTTAAATTTTTATCTGCTTCATCACACCTGCTTCAATTCAGTTAGGAGTTGTTAATGAGCTGATTAGTTGGATCAGGTGTGTTGGGGGCAGGAAAAATCCTAAAATGTTGGCAGTGGGACACCAGAAGTAGAATCGGGAAACATTGCACTATTCTCTAATATGTCTAGTTTACCATGGTGCATCTGGTGCACTTACGTTAGGGCCTGGTATAAAAAGAACATGGTTGAAAGCTCTAAAGTAATGACTGTGATTCTTGTACAGAGCGCAAAGCAAAACAAGTGTACTTCATCTCACTTTATCCTATGCCCAATGAGACCATATTCCTAGCTTTTCTATATGCTGTTATAGAGATAAACTGCATGAGAGGTCCCAGAGTCTCTATAAATTTTTTTTAAAAATCAGCTCCACAAATTCATAGCAAAATGCAATAACATACCGTAATTTATTGTTGTAATATATTTTAAATATTGTAAATATTTATTGTAAAATTACAGCGATGTTTACAGGGCACACACCGCTACTTCACTTGGTGGTCTCTTTCTCTCTGCTGCTGCAGCTGTGATGTCTCTGGCATGCTCAGGCGGCTCTGTCTGTCTCGGATGAGTTGCTCAGTTTGACAGACTTTTGCAAACTGTTGCACATATAAATGAAAATAAAACAGACACGACTAAGCGCACAGAAGCTTTGTGGTCTGCGTCATGTGGATCTCGTCCAACTGTGTTCCGCTTCAGCCTCAGTCAGCAAGTGATTAAGGAGAAGATGGACAAAATGTGCCGTCTGAGCCATTTTTAATTAAGTGCCTGATGTATTTTGAGTGCTGAGATTGCCTCTGTTTGCACAAAAAAGCTACACAGCAGATGTCAGTACTCAGATTTGCCTGGCCACCAGACTGTCAGTTATGTTTTGATTCACAGCTCTGTTCTCATGAGGCCAAGCAGGTTGCTTGTTATGTCCCTACTGTTATGTTGCTAAATGGTACTCAGCTTCGACATACAGTTCTAGGAACAAAAAAATAAACTGTAGCCTCTTTCCTCTGTCCTCCTAGTCCTAATTCTGCCGTCATGGACCAACAAGGACATTGCTGGCTCTGAGTGTATGCAATTTTTGTTGTGTTGCTTTGTTAAGCTGTAAGCGAGCAATGACTGAGGATATGGAAGGATTGAGAAACCCCTGCTTTAAAAAAAAATCCTCCACAAGTGAGCGCATGCACCCGAAGTGCCTGGGGAGCAGTTGGGGGTTTAGGTGCATTGCTCAAGGGCACTTTATCCTGCTGGCTGGTTCTGGGAATTGAACCAGTTACCCTTTGCTCACACATCCACCACTCTAACATTTAGGCCATGACTGCCCCCAAAAAGAGCATAAAAAGAGTAATTTCAGAGTAATTTTTCAGCAGTCCAATATTAGCACAGTAAAATACTTTTATAAATGTTGACTTAATTGTGAAGACAAACCTCCAGCTGATTTTAAGTGTTTTAAGTGTAAACCATAGACATTCCACGGAGATATATTTCGTGAGCATTATTGAAGAAAAAAGAAAGAATCGTGCATTGTTCAGCTGAGGAACCTTCAAGACAGATGGCAATAGTGTTGTATGGCTACCGTTTCAGAGTCAGTGGTATAGTATATGGATATATACTACAGCATATGCTGGCTTTTTAATGGTCCTCTGTTGTATACAGATGCAGACCATAATGAGCTTTGCTTATACTCACTTAATTATTTTTTATTCCAAGACAGGGAGAGAAAAAAGTAAAAAGTTACCTGCAAGTTATATGAGTTTTAAAAAAGAAATTTGATTGGATTTTGTTTCCTTTGATACCACAGCCAGAGGTCAGTTGCAGACATGGCAATGTGAGTTTAGGTAAAAAAAATGAACAAATTAATTAAAAAAATATCTGTAAATAATAACTCTTGTGGTAGCAGCAAAAATGCTAATGTCAGCTAAAACTGATTTTTTTATTAGCATGACGTGCTAGTGTAGCATAATAAACATTAACTTTGGATTATGTTTGCTAACATCAACTTTATGAAAATTTACAATTTTTCGGCAGTCCAATATTAGCATTCTTATAAATGGTACGTCTTTAAAATCAGGACACAACACTTATTTTTTAGAAACTTTATACTCTGATATTCAGATTTCAAGAAAATGTTTGTGAACTCCATCCCATTCCATAAGTACTATTAATTAGTGCAACCAATATTTTGTGCTTTTCTTTGCTGTGTGCATCAATATATGGCTTGGAATGAGCATGGTAGGTCTGTGCAAGCTGTGATGGACTGTTTTCTGACATCTTTCTGGGATTAGACAAGATGGACTAACCTTCAACTACAAGAACTGACTGTTCACATGCTGCCTAATTTATCCCAAACCTTGACATTTGCCACTGTAGTAAGATTGTTCTTCACTTCATCAGTAGTCCTAATGTTATAATTTATCATGCATATAAGTATAGCCAAACCTGACTGTTCCCTTTTGACATGAATTTCCAAATGTTTAGAAATATGTTAATTCATCTAAATACTGTTGACCCTTCTTTTGGTGCAGGAGCCATTCCATCCAGTCTGTCCAGGAGTGAGCTCAATGTGCAGAAACCAATTACTTGAACCCTATTGATCACTAGGACATCCCTATTACACTGAGATTAGATACAGAATTTATGTTCTAAGTACAGCCGGTAGTATTAAGGTGAGCTCTGAAATATTGATCAGATTTCTAAGGAGAAAAATCATGGAGGAAGTAGATTAGGCCCCAAGGACAAGTATAAAACTGATATGCAGTGCAGCTTGATGCAGTGCCAGATACACAGAAGTCTGAGAATAGTTGGACAGCGGCATCGTTTTTGTTAGTTTGGTGCTCTATATTCCAGTACATGAGGTTAAAGTATAAAATATCAGCTCCAATTCAAGAGTTATAACCTTATATTGAATAAATCATACAGCCCTTTTTATACATAGGCCCAAATTTGCTGCAAAGTTTATCATGCTGCTGTTGGTGCAATTCCAGCATCAATAAAGCAGTTCCTCTTCTTTCTCCAGACTTTTTTGTTATTAAACTGTAAGCGAGCCATGCAGCTTGCAGTAAAGTGTCTGAGGTCATGCTGGTCTGCTTTTTCATGGTTGGACACAAACAGTTAGTCTGTTGCTCTTGTCTGTTGTGCATTAATTAATAATGCAATGACAAAGCTGGACAATAAACAATCACTCCTATAGGTAAAAGCTCCAAAATACTTTTTTTTACATAAAGGTTTAGGGAAAAACACAACTGTGACATGCTAATGAATGTACAAAGCTGAGCCTTTAATAATGAGTGGTTGTGGGAATAAAAGATGAAACATGATGTTATTAGGTAATATTATTTTTCCCAGAGGACATCTTAGGGGCAGGAAGAGTCATTACATTTGAAAGATTAGTCATTTAAACAGTATAATATGATGAATTGTGCTTAATATGATCAAGGACATATGAACTATTACGATTGCATTACCCCAAACCTCATTCCTTCATAGTTCTCCTGTCACTTCTGAATTAAAGGACCCATAGTTTACATTGTTATTTTATTTAATTTTATTTTACTTTATTTTATTTTATTATTATTTTAATTATCTAAGGTCCACTTATGATGGTTGTGTGGTTTTATTTATAAGAAAATCCTCTTTTTTTATTAATACAACATCTTTGTTCCAACCTGCTTTTTTTAAGACACTGAAGAATTTTTTGTTATGTTTTGTGACTTTGTGACTGATATATGTAAATGGATCTCTCTTCCAATTGGCTGCCTTGTATTGTGCCTTATTGTTAAAAAGTCAGTCCAGACTGAAACACTCAATTAATCATGAATGGGTGGTTAGAAACTGCTATAGGCTGAAAAAAGGTAGATATATGTAAATAAACCACTGAGTTACTGACAGCACAAACAGTGAAATGGGCTTTTTTGCAGCTTCTTTTCCTGGGGGATTGGTACACACTGCTAATAGAATGGAGCAGTCTCACATGAGCCTAAGGTCTTCATGCCCAACACTGAGTGCAGCTCGATGGTTATAAAGGCCCCAGCATTGGACTGTGGAGCAATGGACCTGTGTTCTCTGGAGTGATGGGTCTCCATCCAATGCCTGTGGCATGAGCTGGAGTGGCGGTTGAGATCCAGAACTGATCATCTATCATCTGTTCCTGTTCTTGTGACTGAATATAATTGCATCCACAAAGAAATGTTCCAACATCTGGCGTAAAACAGAGACTGTTATTGCAGAAAAAGAGGGTGAAAACTGTATTAATACCCAGGATTTTAGAAATAATGCTGATAAGAAGATATCTTAAAACTTTTGGACATGTAGTGCAAGTGTATGGAACTAAAGTGACCTCTTTTGGATCCATATTAGAATTGCATCATTCTGTCCTTTTTAACCCATCTAAGGCTTTTACTTTATTGATCCCAGAGGGAAATTGTTTTGTTAGAGAAGTACACACAAAGCACATAAACTAAAAGGACACTTAACACAGATAGTCCTTAAATATGCATAGAATACAAGGAAAGTACACTGAGGAAGAGTTATAAGTAATACAAATAATACAATAACACAGTTTCACTGTTTATGCCAGATATTTTCTATGTGCAAGCCTATTTCCAAATATACTTGAGATAATATAATAAAAGACCTACTAACTGTACAACAGTACATGAAACTGAATGAACCTTCTTTGGCTAAATTTAATTTCCCTTTTAAGTCAATCAAACATTTTCCTGCATTTAAGTAATTTTTTTTTAATTTTCAGTTTAACGTTTTTTTGTGTTTATCTATCAACTCATCAACTTTTTTAAAATTTGGATTTTCCTAAAAAAATGCCTGAAAAAAATTGTTATTCTTTGTGTGTCTAAGATTTCTATTATATTAGCCTCAAAATTAAAAATTAAAGAACTGCTGACATTGTATTGCAGACACAAGCCATGTCTAGGCCAAGTGACCTTGTTGGGGATAATTTGATTTATTGTTGGGATTGGCCTATTTCAGGGTTAGAGGCTTATGGCATGTTAGTTCCATATACCAGCTATGCCACAGGTAAACAGGTTTTCCATTTGATGGCATATTTAAACTGCAAGTTATTTATGTCAAGACATACTGTAAAGCAACTACTCTGAAATTAATATGTAAATGAATGACTGAAGCGTGGGCCCACATGCAGGCCCTTGCAGTGGTCTTGAGAACATGTGTCAGTTAACATCTGTATAACACTGAGGCATTTTTAGCTTTGATGCCGTCATGGGAGAGGTGTCATTTGTATGCTCGCAGTGTGTCATAAGTGGAGGGGTGTGTCATCCCCTCTTATGATAACATGCTGTTGTACAGTGGGGGGATTCTCATTAACACCTACTCAGTGTCTTCAGGCCTGCTTGAGTAGGTGTTGCTCCAGTGGCACAATGAATACATTTTAGTTCTTCACCGTGGAAAATGTAGTAGGTGTGAAAATTAACTTCGAAAGCTTGACAATATCCTTAAAATATGCGCAAGCTCTTTTTTCGAGTGAATCTAAGCTTGTTTTTCTACATATTTCATGAGAAATTGCTTTGCATCTGCGTAACAGAATGCCAGCTTACTGCGGAATATCATCATTGGTGAAATCTGAGGTTATTGCATCATGAATGCTCGCAGAAGCACAAAGTGCCGGCGCTGGGGCCTCTGGAGAGAAAATGAAGGGTTATGTGTTGTGCAGATCTCAGTTGTTTTTCCAGCCGCACAGGCAGATCCTGCCTTATTTGTATTTACAACAGCAGGAGGGTGGAGTGGGACTCATTAGGTTGGAGAGCAATGCACTGCTACTCTGTCTCCAGGTGGCAGATTGCTACCATCAATATGTCTACTGAGGCAAAACCCTGGGTCCTTTAGGCTGAAGAGAGAGCAGATTTCTGACTGTGTGTGTTCACATGTCATTTTCGGAATGCATACACCGCAAAACTAGTAATGCTTGGCTTTTTCACTACGTTAGATTATTTGATTTGATTTTATTATACTCATTTGTCAGGGACACTGTATCATAACACATTTATCCCAAATACTAATCTCTACTATTCTCCCTGTTTACCACAGACTGTTAATCAAATTCCGATTCCAATTCTCTGAAGCTGTGCACATCTGCCAAGGATACAACATTAATGGAATTGGTCTCTAACAAAAGGGAACCCTTAATGCCTTGTAGGTCTTTGTAGAAGGCCTAAGGATTTTAGGGAACTAGAAATAACATGTGGCCTGTAAAGAAGAATAATCATAAATTAAGTTTAGATTTTCTTCATGTTTATTTATTTCACTAAACCTCAAATAATTACAGAATATACAACATTGATTTTTGCTCTGTTAGCTTAATTTTAGAAGTTCAGTAAATTCAAGGCTTTTTGAAATTATAAAATTTAGAATTAACTATAAAATTTAGCATTAAGTCTGATTTAAAGGCTGGCTGAGTGGGTGTGGCTGAAAGCAGCATACCTGGCTAAAAATAATAATAATAATAATAATAATAATAATAATAATAATAATAATAATAATAATAATAATAATAATATTTTCTTGCATGGCCATGCACTGACACATGCAATATCGTTTGTGTAGGAGCATTATTAATGAAGGCCTTTCTATTCCCAAACAGACTCTTTTATATTTTATGAAGGACCAAACAACATTATCACAGCCATCATTCATTTTATGTCTCCAGACAGCGCCTTGACGTCAGTGCTCCTGCAGATGTTGCAATAGCTGGTGGCAGGTGACACAGCACTCATCTCTCTGCACCTTTCATCCCATAGCAGCTCTGATGAGCTGGAACAGGAACGAGTGATAGGGATTTTGTTCTTTAAACACCTGCCCCAGGCTACCTGTCTTCTGCTCAAACACATCTTCATCCGTCTCAGAAATGACCGTCCAGGACACTTTCATGTGGCAGTGTGCTTTTGGGTGGAAACACCACTCATTTGTTTAAACTGTGCTTATTAAAAGGCCTGTTTGTAGATTCTTCTTGTTCCCCCCAACCCCATCACCACCACATTCTACATGTAACATAAAAGCATTGTCATGTACCAAAAACAGTCGTAATTCATTTTAACATTTTTTTCTGTCTGATAGCTGCTGTTGGTATTGTGCTTTACAGACTCAAATGTAAATTATCTCTGTTCTTATTGGCTGCTCTGTAATTTCCCCTATTCAAAAAGCAGTCTGAGTTCAAATGTGGAGCAAACTTCAGTTGCTGTTCATTGAAGACTACTGTGAAACACTTCCTACATCTATGAAAAAAAATTGAATCACCCTTCCCACGGCTTTCACTTCGATAACTTCTTCAAACTGTGTGCAGTAACAACACTCTTCATCACTTCAAAGTGAAGGTGAGGGCTAGAAGGGATCAGTGTGGGGTAGAGTAGGGGGTGATCAAAAGATTTCTTGCCTGGTTGGGGGTAGTGAGGACGGGGATGTGTCAGGAGTTGGTTGCAAACAGTTTTTGTACTAGCATTGCCAAAAGGGCAATAAGGCCAAAGAGTCAGGTGCTTAAACAGCCCTTACGTACCCGTCTTCTCGTACTTGACATGAATTGACAATTTAATTGAGGAATTTGCTTCATATTAAAACCTTTTTGTACACTCAGACTTTTAGCACTGCTTAGTTGTATAATAGCTAATGTTACTGTTCCATTAGCCAGAGGCCCAGGAAAATAGCCAGAAGGCTCATTTTGTACCTCCAAATAACACTGGTTGCTATTGCTACGCAAAAAGCATTTGTAAGACACATTGCTGACCATTACAAACTTACAAAAGTATCATTCCTCTGTCGTTTTGTGCTGATTAAGATTACAGAATAAAAGTGTGTACATTTACAGTTTTCCCAGGCTGCTTTTTTACCCCTTATAACACTTAGGCTACTCTGAAAGCTTAAGCTAATTATCATTGCTAACGGGCTTAGTTTAATTATTTGGAAGTTAATGGATTTTAAATTGCCTTTATGTGTTGAATTTTTAATTTAGAACTGGAATTTCTGTTAGCTTAGGAGGAGAGGGGAAAAAGCTCACTTAAGTAAACCCTCCATGCTGTTTCAGCACACACCATGGGGTGTAAACAGGGAATTCAGCCAACCAACCTAATCAGCGCCTCCACACGCTTAACATTAATCCCTCATCCTGATGAAGGGGTGAAATATTTCCATAAGAGCTGAAACACTTCAAAACGGTTAAGGGTAAAGATTTGAAAGCAAACGTTGTTTTTTCCCCCCACAAAATTCATGCATCTGTGTTAGACTGAACTTGGTGTAAGTGATACTGCACTGGAGACGACGCTGCTGTTTGTCAAATGGCTTTATTATATTTGTGTGATAATTAAACAGGAAGATCATGACAAATCTGAATGGATTTATACCCAGGATGTAATTAACGGCAAGAGATAATAAGCCTGCTTTCTGACAGCAGGGTACACACGCACACATACACACACATGTAAAAAGGCAGCTCTTTAGATGCAATTAAACAAGCTTTTCCTGCCTGCAGCTAGAATTATAAGAAATACATTAAATACAGGACTCAGGGGATTTGAAGCTTAGAGCCATAGAACATAAATCAACAGAACGCATGGCAGTTGTATTCCTTTTTGTGTTGTCATTACAGCTCGGAGTGCTGCTTCGAAGGCTTCTGTGGTGTATAATTTAATTATAGTGCTTGGAATGCAGATTTGGTCTGGAAGAGCAGGGCTGTGGACCCCTGTGTGTGGAGAATAGAGAGCGGAGCATTATGCTGGAGCTCTGCAGTCTCCCAGGAACAGTGTTGTGGAGGAGAGGCGGAGGAGAAGGCGCTTTCGTTCCTATGCAGGACTGGACGGGGTGTCACGGCCTTGTTCCGCTGCTCTGGGCATGTTTGATACCCTGTGCATGGATGGAGTCTTGCCGTGTGGAGCAGAACAGGTCAGCCTGAGCGTTCCGTAGAGACAAAACAGAAACTTTCTGATTCACAGTCTGACAGCATCCCGCTTTTAGGTGTATGTTTGAATGTTTGAATGTTTTTCTCACTTTTCTGTTGCTTTTTTAGCTGGACAGATACCCACCCCCGCCCACCCAACTCCTCCATTTGTACATTTTTTTGTTGCTTCCTATGGACATCTGACTTCACTGGGAGCAGGCAAAAACACCCCACCACCACCACCACCACGCCCACCAACACACCAACACTGGCATATTCCATCATTCTGGAGACATGCAGAAAGATAAAGAGACCCCCCCCCCAACACACACACACACAAACACACACAAACACACATGCTCCTATCTTTTATGTAAACATGTTGGGTCCCATTGTATATTGTGTCCCTAATAACTGTGTAATTACACATAAATAACCCACAAAAACAAAGTAACTACTGTTGGTGTAGTTACTGTTACAGCTGGATTAGCATAGCACAGCTTATGTAACTAAACATATGTATTAACTTCACCTAACTAATGTAATAAGATGAGTAAAAACTAAAGCTGATAATGTATATTTATATTTACTACACAAGCAGTAGGTACATTGCTGTTGCATTGTTGAACTCTGCTGCCCCCTTGTGGATAGACTAATAGCACTAAGGCACTCCCTAACCAGGAAAGTTATAGACCTTAGCTAATACAACCTTTATCTATTATTGTTATTTGATGTCAACTAGAGGAGGATGGGTTCCCTTTCTAAACCTTGGTTCTTTCTACATACTATGTAGTTTTCTGTGCCTCTGTCTCGTTTAGCTTGCTCATTAGGGGCTCAGACCCCAATTTTGTAAAGCTGCTTTGTGACAACATCCTCTGTAAAAAGCAATATCGAAATAAAATTAACAAAAAACTGACAGAAGTGTGATTGGGGATCTGTGTGATTTGGAGTGTGGACAACAGGGAGTGGGGATTAGATAGGATCTTCTCTTGCACACTTTAGTATAAGATATAGGAAAATAACTGGATTCATGTACAACACTGAATTCATGGAAAGACCATGGACAGATTTTATGCAGGTTTGTGTTACTGTATGGAGTGTGTCTACATTAAAGTTCGTGCTTTTTGTTTAGCAAAGACCATAATATGGCTTTCTGATCTTTTCTGAAAAGTTTTTCTCTTCTTCAACTGCCACTTGATTCTTGAAGACCATCTTATTGGATAAATCTGCACATGTGTCTCGTGCCAGAATCTAACAACAGCAAGCAATAGACACATCTGCTGGAACTGAAGAACTATTTGGAGACAGTGACTCTATCAAAGTTGACTCTTAACATATTAACTATTATAATTATTATAAACCTATTTCTGAAAAAGTTGTGAAATTTTGTAAAAAAAATTTTAAAAAAAGCTGCAAATCTACAGTTTAGTTTATTTTTTATCATAGTAAATTTTCTTGAATGTTAATTTAACTGAACTAGGTACACAGAAATGACTTTTAATGGTTTGGCTGGCCAACTTAATAAATAAATAAAGATGAATAGATCTGAATATTGATGGCTGCAGTACATTTTAAAAAATGTGAGACAGAGGTAAAATAAGAGTGGGAAGTTAGACTGTTTTAAAACATTCCACAATAAGCAGGTGAGCTGAAAACAGGTGAGGGGATCGTGATTTAGCTTTAAAGGAGCATCCACCAAATGCTTAGTCTCTCCAAGCAATATGGGTTGTGCCTCACTACTTTGTGCCAAACTTTATGAGAGAATTGTCAATCAGTTCAAAAAGCATTGTTTCTCGTGTCTATCATCAACGACAGTACATAATATTGTGAAAAGATTCAGGGAATCCGGAGAAATCTCAGCCTGAAGGACAAGGCTGGAAATGAATGTGCATGTGTCTGACCTTTCAGAAGTGTGTCTGTGAAGCTTTTGGAGGAAAAAAAAAACGTCATTCTACTGTGATAAATAGTATAATGTATGTTACTCTAAAACAAACAAAAATATGTAATATTTTCCTCTTGTGGTTCAGAAACAGGGCTTTTACATGGAAATTCAGTTAGCCGACTGAATGCAAGAATAAAATTTTACTACCCAGTCAGATATCAGGACTGAATATTTAACTAGCTAATCAGAGATCTTGACAAAAAAATGCGACAGGTGAATCTGATTGAAGTGAGTAAAGTAGCCAGTAAAAATGCAGAATCGAAATTCAGCTAGTCAAGTCAAGTTTATTTCTATAGCACTTTTTACAACTGACATTGTAACAAAGCAGCTTTACCGAAACCGTCCAAAGTCCTAATTTAGAAATTTTGCATAGTAGACACCAAAATTGTGAAACCTCGAACCTCACTGAACAAAAATGAATATTCAAATGATCTGAGGATGTCAATATCTTTAAAAAAAGTAATTAAAAGTCATTTTTGGCCTATTTGACCTCACAGTTTCAGTCATTTTAACAGCCTTATGTACTTTGAAAAGGTAATTAGCTACATTACATTACACACATTTCTAGTAATGTGGTAAAGCTCAAAGATTCAGAAGCAAAACTGACTCTTTGCCTGAATGAAATGAAAACATGAATGCAGCCAGTAGGTAATTATTTTATTGTTTTATTTTTTATTTTATTTTTTAAATTTAACATCAACACAATGGACTTAACAGCAGAATAATCATACAATAATGTCTTTTCACTCGTATTTGTATGTGTATCTATTTTTCACAGTGAACAAGAGCACAAACTCCATCCTTCCTGGGATTTAAAGGGCCCATATACTTAATTACCATATATTATAATATGTTCCATGAGGACCGCATTTTCGTATGGATTTGTAATAAATAAGTCATTATGATCTTAATGGCAATTTTCAACCCCCTCCTAATCGCATTTAATTCAATTGGGTGCATTTGTTACTGTGCTAGATATATTAAAATGACCCCTGTTTTAATTGGCTGCACTGTATTGTTCTACTTTCAAAAACCAGTCAGGGTGAAACATACCACATAACTTCTGTTTGAATGGGTGGGGCTAAACTAGGCTGAATCGTTTGATATATGTACATTGTTTTATTGACATCACAAAAATGATTAATGTAAGGCTTATATAAATCTTATATGTAGAATCAAATTATTTTACCAACACAGTGAGTAAAATGCCCATGTCCATGATATATGCCCTTTAAAAGAATCATAGGCTGCACTGGAAGACTTGCTGCATCTAGCTTCTAGTCTTTATGCCTCATTTTTAAGTTTGTTTTGCCCCAGAAACAGAATTTCCCTAGTGATTCTCCACTTATGTATAAAAAAAGATCAGAGATGACTGTGCAATTGCTGTCATTTAAATTGTCACTGTCCAGAAGTATTGCTTGCTTTGATAACAGATTTATTTTTCTTTAATAATTCATTTTGTTTTAATTACACGTTATTCCAATCATTCTAGAAGGATCTGCATTTCTTTTCCTTTTTTATCATAATATGTATCAGATTAGTGTTTTAACACAAGCTATCAGCATGAGTGCCTTTTCTGGAATGGCTGTACTGATATATGCAATCATGGGTAAATGCATTGGGATATGAATGGGTTACAACAGGAGATATTTGTATTATAAAAAATGCATGTTTAATAGACTTTACATTTACAGATTTTACTGTAGTGTTACATGCAGCATGGGCTCAGGCTCTCACTTTCAGGCTCACTCTATTTTATCTCCACTCATGCATTATTAATGTCTTGCAAAGAATCGCCGAAGTGTGTGGGAGGCTGCTTCTCACATGAGCACGTTCAGATTCCCACAGATAAAAATAGTGCACCCTTTATTGATATTAAAAGAACATACCAAGTGCGAACTTAACCGAAAAGGTTATATATAGACTTATTTTCTATATATCTACCTCATCGTTCCAAATTTAGAAGGAAACCTGCGTGATTTTCATGTGGCATGGCTATCATAGCTGCGTGGGGGTGACCCCCAGTTAATGGTTTGTAAGCAATTCTTCACCTTAATCCCTGCCAAGTTCCTGTGCACACTGCTGCAGCGACATACCATTAGTGGGATGACAAACATTGTACCCGCATGAGGTAATGAGAACAACTTGGTCGGCTCGACTCCACGTGTGCCGCAGGCCCACGATGCAGACTGAATTTCATCAGTGCAAGGACAGCTTTGGGTGTGAGGGCAGAGCTGTTTACCAGTGAAATGTAAATTCCATGCTAAAGCTGTTGTGGTCAAAGCACAGCCACTGTTGTGTTCACTTTCAGTGCAAAAGCCTTAAGGAGACATGCATCAGGCTCATGTTAAGAAGCACGTTGTATTTTTGGCCACTGTGCTACTGTTGGACGTCTGCTTAGCTGTACAACATAGTGGACTCAGTAATCAGGTCTGTGGCCCATACATGTCTTCAATTGCCATTTGCAAATGCAATGAAAAAGACCACCATAACGTCATGCTGACCACACATGAAATAAGCTGCTATTATTACAGGACCACAAGGCATGCAGTGACACCATAATGACCTACCACAATGCTTCTGCATGACACGCATCACACAAATCAACCTTTGCCCTTTGAAAGAGATCCTGAGCATTGTCCGAACAATTCCAGACTATGTGCTACGCCATTTGGTCTTGGGGGTGGAGTTGTCGTGACCTCAATATGTAAGTTCTCCCTTGCTGATTTAGGAGATACCTGCTAAAAGTTAATGGGCAGTAAGGGAATATGCACTATTGTGAAACTAGAGAAGCACACCATTGCCTTCCAGCCCAGGATAGAAGACTTTCATTACTACAGGAGAGATTTGTTGCTCTACACATCGTTTTGGGATTCTTTGTAGGACTTACAACTTGTGTCATGGCATAGCCATTCCTCTGCCACAATTAGAAAACTTCTCTCATGGCTACCCAATGTGTCCCTTGAGAGTATGACAAGGTTGTCCACTTCCCATAGATCATGTAAGCATCAGGTAGGCCTTGTTTTGCACTGCAGGGATTGAGCAAAGAGGGCTTTTTCTCTCCAATTGACCTGGATAACTGCAAGAACATCAAATAACAAGTCTGAGAACAGTATAAAATAAATTTTAATAAATTAACCTGCCTCTGCATTATGGATCAAGAATGAGAAGGGCTCATGTTCTTCCTAAGGCTGTTTATGATATTAAGTTGTCATCATCTTAAAGAAAACAAGTGGAATAATTTAGACAGTCTTCACCACAGGATGCTGGGCAACATTAATTTGTACTTTGTATTTTCACAGCTGGGCTTCTCCAAAATCTCATCTTCTGGCCTAGGCTTGCTCCAACTTATATAATCCACATGTCCAATAATTCAGAACCCTTCTTTCTGTTTTGCAGTTCCAGTTCAGGAAAATTTGCACGCATTTACTTTGGTGAACATCAAAGCCGTCCATGCATACGTTCTTTAGCAGCTTGATCACAAGAGGTCTTGGTGGAGGTGTTGAAAACTGAAGTGGTGGGGTAGGGGGTCGGTAGAGGTGTCATCATATACATGCCTGTCCCCATCAAAGCATGGAATGACATCACCATCAGTAATCAGGATTGCTCATCAATGACCAAGGGGAGGGGACTCTGGCATAAAAGGACAGGGACATGGGACATAAAAACGAATGCTGACCAACACATGGAGCTTCTCCGTAAATTGCATCTTCAAACGAGTCACAGCTTTGTGAGTTGATACCTTGTTTCAGATCAATTTTAACATTGATCTTCAATTCTTTGTCATTCTGAGCAACATTCTCTATGTTACAGCTGTTAAAATGTCTTCACTGCGTGTCCTGGACAAAACCATTTTAATGATTTTGCTCTGGAGCCTATGCAGTCTACTACATGTGGAGGGATTACCAGTCAGGTAGGAGACACATATTGATAAAAGTGTTATGACCATGGGTGAAAAATCATTTTAAGCTCTACTTAAAGGAGTTTTTTCAGCATTGAATCATTAAAATGTAAACAATGTCACTTCATGTTATAACTTTAATGCTTCAGACATCTGGTTCCTGTCGCCAACCACTGTGAACAATTCTGACTCAGTATGTTTCTCTAGAATGGAGCATTTCACATCAAAACACTTAGAATTAACTTGTTTACATCCAAACTATTTATGCAAAATAATTTTTGTTTCTGTTTATGTATAATTTGTACCCCTTTATGTTCTCTTTTAAGTGAACAATTTGTACTTTACGCCTTATATTTTAATAGGTTTTCATTACAAATTTTCATTTTTCTCTTGCCAACCATTTAGTTTTTAATGTATTTGGGTTTACTGCCTGTGTTAAAACAAAAAATCCATTTCATGTCATCATAAAATTAAACTTCTTTTAACAAAAAATCTATTTCATGTCATCATAAAATGAAACTTCTTTTCTCAGTTGTACTAAAAAATTATCCTAAATCTTTGCTCAATGACTATGCCACCAAAAAATCACCACACCACACATGACCCCACTACATACCACCAAACATGTAACTTATTCACTTATTCACAAAGAATTTCTTGCTGTTAAAAAAGTTTAAAATGCTATACACACACACGCAGCACACATATATATGCATATGTGTGCATGTGTGCGTGTGTGTGTGTATGTGTGTGTGTGTGTGTGTGTGTGTGTGTGTGTGTGTGTGTGTGTGTGTGTAGATCAACTTTTACACGTTCCATGTTTCTTATTTTTATTGAAAATTCTTTATACACTTTTTCATTCCACCCCTGATTTTGGCAACTTCTTTAAAAGCTCTTTTCTTACTACTGGTTGTGTTGCTGTGAGACTGACCAGTGCTTATCTCCCCACAGCAAGAGGTCCATCAGTGAAGTCCAGCTCATGCACAATGTTGGCGAACACAAGCAAGTGCTAGAAAGGCAGGACTGGCTCCAAGTAAAGCTGAAGTCTATCCTCATCCCCTCCGTCAACGACTCACAAAAAGGACAAAAAGGGAAAAACAGGATTATTATTCCAGATATGGCAACATCTGTGAAAATCAGATCAGGATCCTGAGCTAACCCTGGGATGTCCTCATGTCTTAAAAAAGAGAAAAGAGAAAAGTGTTTTCACTCTAAATGTTTAATGTCACCACAGAGATACAACACATTGCCCTGTCTCTGTGCAGGCATTAAACCACATCTTTGTTGCTAAAATGCACTGATTTTCAATTATTTTATTTATTTATTTTTTTCATATGTTAATTTATTTCAGTATTTGACTTTTTGATATAAATTCATCTTTATAGCCTTATTTGTTGACTGACTGGGATAAGGAGGCTTAGCTAGTACAAGAGAAGGGCATATTCTACTTTGTGGCTTCATGTTGTTCCCTTCCTACTTTAAATGAAAAAAAGCGTTGTTAATTTTTTTTATTTATTTAAAAAAATAAATAAATAAAAAAACACCCATGTCCTGGTTATTTTCTGCACAGTTCTTTTAAGACGTCAACAACATTAATATTAGGACAATATTCCAGGCATCTCTAGGCCAATTTAAACAGGATACGGTCCCTTCCAAATAGTTTTTCACCCCCTCCCATCCAAATAAATATTTATTATTAATTGAAGTTGTTATTAGATTTTCTCGTTCGTACTACTATAATCAGCCCATTAATCAAAACTGACAATAAACAATAAAGAAAATATGCTAAACAAAAAATGTCTACGCCCTCCTTGACAAAAAAATTCACCCTCCCTCCCCCCGCTGACCAAAATATTGTCATTCAGCCACATGGATCTCTTACAGACAACTAGTGACCAGAAGCTCCACTGCAGCAAATTAACTTTTTAAGATGCCTATAATGAAGACACATTATATGTTTTTTTTATTCTACACTCTATTTCTGAATCTCTAACCAAGCCCCTAGTTTCTCGTTAAAACAGATCAAGACCAGCTTGACCAATAGGAGTGAAGGCGTAGGACACTCCTCACTTCTGGCTTAATTTATTTAGCTTTCTGAGACGTCATGCTTTGTGAATTACATCCCATAAACAATCTACACTTTGTTGAACGATCTTTTCACAAAGTAGAAAACTACCGAACTCCTCGAAGTAAGAAACATCAGAGCCCGTCTAGGCACCCAGCTGCTGAAGCAGACTTGTTATCTATTCTCGCGACACTACGAGTGTATTGTTTTCTTTTACTAATGTTCGTTCTCGCGAGACTTCACTCTGTTATTCTCTGGCTGTGCTGAGTTGGGTCAGCAGCAGCGGTGGTCAGCGCAGCGCAGGAGAGATTTCTCTGCTTTTGGAAAATGCGGAGATACCACAGGAATTTGGCATAATATCCGTCCCTTTTTGTGTGACTCTTTCAGAACAACGTCCGTTCAACTACCAGTGCTTATGACGGTCTAAAGGTAAGAATAGCAGCCAGAAGAGTCGTTGTTTTTACGCTTTTCGGTTTTCTTTAGTTCGAATTTCTTTCAGATTCATGCTAGCTATGCTAACTGGCTAACAGAGTCAGGAAAACGCTGCTAACGGCTGCTCTGGTGGTGTTCACTACATCCACATCGACCCACTGAGCCTCATGAAGCTGACTAAATCGTATTAGTTGTTTTATTTTGTCAAGTAAACTCCCGACAGCTTTTTGCTGGAGTTCCATTGAAACTAGAACCAACTAGCTGCTGGTAGCTATCCAAAGAACATAGCTAAGCTAGCTTATACGCTTTCTGTCGGTATAAATTCTCTTTGACGGCTTAGCTGATAGATACGAACAAGTTTACACATAATTTGGTTATTAGTGATTACTTTGAATTACCTGTAACTACGAGTTTTGTTTTAGTTGGTTAGTTTTGGTCGGGCCAACCAAAAACCCAGCTGTGTGACGGCTAACGGTTTGCTGACAGTTCTCCTAAGACGGTTTGCTTTCTAACTAGCCTGAAGTTTTCACATGGTTAGTTGTTAATTTAATGCTTAATATTTTCATGTCAGAACTTAGGACCAGTGGTTCTATTTATGTAGTAAAGGGGGACTTGTTGTGCTTTTATATCGTTGGCTTACACGGCAGACGCCGGGCTCTCCCCATATATCATATCGCAGCCAACTGGGGAAAATTATATATTTTTTTGATTTCATAACTCTGGGTCAGCAAATTATTGGTCTGCGATTAACTGCAATTCGTCATCTGAAAACATGTTAAACCTGACTAAGCAGAAGAATCTAGATGGGTGTGTTTGTAGTGCGTGTAATGACAACACGTCCACTGTCATATGATCGGAACCTACAAAACGAGTCACGTTTGAAACTGGGGACAACGGGGAAATTGTGATGCAAACGCCCCCTTAATCATTTACACATCAAATTCTTTACGAATGCCATGAAATATGAAAAAAAAAACATTGAACGTGTTCGTATTCTTTTTTCTCAGCTGAATAATTAACCATGGTCACGCTTTGAGTAGTTAGAATTGAACAGCCCACATCCTGGAGTCAAAGGTCATTATAAACGATGTGTGATAATGCATAAACACGTGCAGTGTTGTTCTTCACTTCGGTGGTTTTCCTTTTGCTGCCCATAATCTCAGGTTTCAGTCATGAGTAATGTATCGTCCATTGTTTAAATGATTACATCTGTAAAATGACCAGTCTTCTTGTAGCCTAGCAGTGACTGACCAGAAGGGGTGTGTTTTGCCTATTTTTGCTGGGTGGTCTAGAGGAAAAACTATCTTTGGAATTTCCTGGTTTTTCAATGGCCATAGCAGGGCCGTTTGCATTATATCAGGAAGTTGAAGGGGCTGTGGCTTTGCTAAAACAATTTGCTTTGAAGCTGAAATGGTTTTGTTTTTTCAGCCTTTTGTTTGCAGCTGTCATACTCAATAGGGTTAGGGATATCCTATCACAACAAGGACAATGAGCGTTAGTATTATCAGAACAGGATAATTGGAAAAGAATGCTACTGATGTGTTTTTTTCCCCACACCAAATTGTCTGTTTCCAGGTATGTATCACTCCCTCTATTTAATCATGCTCTTCCTTTGCATGATCTTTTCACTCTAGGCCTAAACTTAATCCATACTCAAGTGAAGTGAAAGTGACTCTTTGTCATTGTGAACACACTCAAGCACCACAACGAAATGTGACCTCTACATTTAACC
>JBBPDA010000039.1:4909059-4919125 GCA_037974385.1 Arnoldichthys spilopterus | reverse complement strand
CCCCCCCCCCCCCCCCCCCCCCCCCCCCCCCCCCCCCCCCCCCCCCCCCCCCCCCCCCCCCCCCCCACACAAACACACCAGTAGCATTCTTTTCCAACTAGCCTGTTCTGATCATACTGAAGTTCATTGTCCTTGTTGTGATAGGATATTTTCACATTCCATTTGTATATAGAGAACAAATTTAGGAGAAAACACTTTAGGATGCAGCTGATCTGCAAATCCTTTGCAAAGCCTGAATTTAAGTCCTTTTGACATTTGAAATTCTTTCACTAGCCGTTCGTCATTTAAGCATAGACTGTATTTGTCTGTATATTATTTGGATGTATACTTTCACTAATTGTTTGTTTGTTATTTATATGTTAAAATGTACCAGCTTTATTCACTATATTGTGTTTCTTTTATCACTTTTATTTTTATCACGTTATAAGCTATGTTAAAAACATAAAGGGCAGCTAAAGCATTTCCTTTTCATGTTGCAGTCATTTTATCAGGTCCTTAATGTTTGCAAAATGTGATGATCTGCTTCACTGGTTCAGACTTTTGATAATATTTATTTCAGCTTTGCCATATTTGTTGTATTACCTGGAATTAAACAGATATTTCTAATCTACTTCTACTTCGAGGCCAGGCCTTCTAATTTGCACTTGAGGCTGATCAGGTGAAGATGAGCCTGCATGGTGCCAGTGGAGGATGCGACCGCTCACGAGATCGCCGGCGGTCGAGTGACCGTTCACGAGACTCGTCTCATGAGCGTGGTGAAGGCCAGCTCACGCCCTGTATTCGCAATGTCACCTCACCCACACGCCAGCACACTAGTGGTGAGAAACCTCTTCCTTAACACTTCAAACAAGAGAAGTGTATGCAGTTTTGTGGTAATATCAAACCTGAATTAGTTGGTGGTGTTTGAAAAGTGAAGGGCACTTAGCCAACTGGAATAAAATGCTGAGTCACTAAAGGAATTGAACAGAGCGTTGTATTCTGTTGAATTCTCTCTTTTGCTCTTTTTTGATGTGTAATGTAATTGTCATATTGTTGTAAATGACACCAAACGCACTGTTTGTGTAGAGCGGGAGGGCGGCTCATCACGGCCCAGCAGCCCTAGGCCTCAGAGAGTCTCTCCCAGTGGCTCCAGCAGCAGCAGCAGCGGGGTGATCAGCAGTCGTAACAGCAGCCTGTCAAGTTCAGATGGCACGTTCAAGAGCACGGGCGTCGGCGAGATGGTCTTTGTCTATGAAAATGTCAAGGAGGGAGCCCGGAGCATCCGGACCTCAGAGAGAGTCACGCTCATTGTGGACAACACACGCTTTGTAGTGGACCCCTCAATTTTTACTGCACAGCCCAACACAATGCTGGGCAGGTAAGGGGAAAACTGCTGCATTTAAGTTTTTTTACAGTTGATTTATGTCAACCTCTTAGTAATATACTGATATTAAAATGATTGACAGATGTTGAAAAAATAAAGAAGAAATAAGCCCTGTCTGTTTTTGTCTGTCTTGTAGAATGTTTGGTTCAGGAAGAGAACACAACTTCACACGTCCCAATGACAAAGGAGAGTATGAGGTAGCAGAGGGCATAAGTTCCACTGTGTTCAGGGCCATTCTGGTAAGTTTACTGTGTCACCAGAAAATTTGAAGAAATCTGTGGCATATTGTTGGCTGTTAGCTCTGAGGTGATGGTAAAGCTGTATGCTTTTGTTGAAGTTAAGTTGAAGCTTTTTCCAGTGCAGCAGGCAGTGCTGGGATTAGGTTTACTTATAAATGCCTGTAATAAAAGGCCAAATGATGTGTTTCATGTGGACAATTTCTTTAGTGGAATGTAATGATGCGCTTTTTAATCAGCTAAAAATGACACGTTCAGATCTAATTTGCATAACGTTCCTTGATGATAATAAAACAATTGTGTAATCTAAAGAGCTGCAAGTTCATCTGTGCTTTGCATTGTTATGGGTAACCTTGCATAATACTCGTCAGCATCTGCTTTTTAATGATAGCGCTAAAACTCTTACATCAGCCTTGATTCAATATGTTCAAGCCTTGTACTGTGGCCCCTGAAGGCCTAAAGCTGCCACCCAACCTGGTGCTGTAATCATGCCCTGGTGTCCGTTACATACGGTTATGTAAAGGAGTGGATTTCAGGACATTGTAGAATGCCTCTGAGGCACAGGGGTTTGCTAGAGCGAGTGAAGGTGTCAGAAGGAGTCAGTAATGAGACCAATGAGACCACCAATTTGGAAAATATCTAATTTAAAAAAAGATTTCAATCTAAATGTGATAGTCTTCAAGTGATTTTTTTTTCACCATCCCATTTTGCACAAAAAGTCAGTTTTTCAGACTTAAGACTTGAGGATAAGTACTAAAAGTAATTTACCAGACTATAATTAAAATTGCTACCATTACGATTTCAAATTGCAGTTTCAGTATTAAAAATTAATTGTCCAGCCTCACCATTGAGGACCATCTGGTAAAATAACTTTGCAGTTAACCTTGGGGTTAAATCAGTTTTTCTGACAGTCAAAGTGAGGAAGGATGAAAGTAATATGTACATGTGTTGAAGGTTTAACTGTGTTCCTATATGGTCACTTTAGGCTCTGTGTGCTTTTATCTATAACTGAGTGATCTCCACCTCCACAAGTTCAGTGGCTCAAAAACAGTGTCAGCACTTTAAGTCTTGGCACCTGTGCCATTTTGCTTTTAAGGGCTGATATCTTTGAATGGTGCAGTCTCTGTAATGGCTGCCTCTGTGTTGTCTGCACTCTCTCTAACTGGCAGGATTACTATAAATCTGGGATAATCCGCTGCCCTGATGGAATCTCCATTCCTGAGCTGAGAGAAGCATGTGACTATCTGTGCATCTCCTTCGATTACAGCACGATCAAGTGCAGGGACCTGAGTGAGTATATATCATTCTGCCATTCTTTGACTTCACAAATACACTTAATATTTAGTGGGTTTCGCTCGAACAGAGCGTATGTAGTATAAAAGCAGTGCTAGTCCAGGAATTGTCCTTTGGTAGGATATAGCTGTGTGTTTTAGGAGACGAGGAACGAGAAACCTTTCAGCTGTACACACATCTGCGCTTGTCTGTCTTTTTCTGTGTTGACTATGCAATGCTCCACAGGTGCCCTGATGCACGAGTTGTCGAATGATGGCGCACGGCGACAGTTTGAGTTCTACTTAGAGGAGATGGTGTTGCCGTTGATGGTGGCCAGTGCGCAGAGTGGAGAGAGGGAATGCCACATTGTTGTACTGACTGATGATGATGTGGTGGATTGGGACGAGGAGTACCCTCCTCAGATGGGCGAGGAGTATTCACAAAGTGAGTGCCACTACACATGCAAAATCTTTAGAGTTGGCTTTGTAAGAGCTATTAATTGTTGGGAGTGTCTAAAGGTCCGTTTCAGTTTACCAGCCAGCAGAATCATATGCATATACAAAAATCATATATCATATAGAAAAGTGTTTTCCACTTTTTCCAATTTTTTCACTTCTATGCTTTATGGTTCAACACATGAAGTGTTAGTTTATCAAGTAAAATATTAAGCCTTTACTATACCCACTCATGCAGATTCATAAACCATGGCTTAGACGATGGCCTCTTTAGCTGTAGTGTAAACAAACAATAAAGCACCTTGTTTATTATAAAGGGCAATATCTTTTTATAGCCATTTTAACTCTTTATGAAGCTGTGTGGAGTTTATTTATCTGAGATAACGTGTGCCACTTAAGCTAAATGCTTCCTGCTCTTGTTTTGCAGTTATATACAGTACAAAACTTTACCGTTTCTTCAAGTACATTGAAAACAGAGATGTTGCCAAATCGGTTTTAAAAGAACGAGGACTGAAGAAAATAAGGCTAGGCATTGAAGGTAAGTGTTTGTTTTGTTTGTCACTTAAATTCAACAACTCCTGACTTAATACACTGGCCTGTAATATTTAGTCTAGAAAATATGTTTCATGAGACAGCTTACCTGCTTTTCGTTTCCAGTGTTAGCCAAGGCTTGGTGTCTTTGAAACGTTTACTGCCTCTTGAAGTTACACATCTGCAAATGTTCATTTTAGCCTGTTGAGATTAAAAATCTAAACCTCTATAGGAAACATCACATTACAAAAAAATAAAACATTGTTTTTGGCAATGTATATGTAAATGTTGTACGTGAGGGTAAAGGGTCCCTATGGCCTCCTATTCAATTGGGTCAGCTATAGCACCATGATCGGAATAGGCCAGTTGGCTCCATATTTGGTCTAACTTAATATTTTACATTTAGGAGCTATATTTATTAAAGTAAACCGGTAAAACTTTGAGGACAGTGACCTAAGGAAAGATGACCTCTGTAATCCCACATCACACTGGCTGTAACATATGTAAATACCAATCTTCTTTTGCAGGTTATCCCACATACAAAGAGAAAGTGAAGAAGCGCCCAGGCGGCAGGCCGGAGGTCATCTACAACTACGTCCAGAGACCCTTCATCCGCATGTCCTGGGAGAAAGAAGAGGGCAAGAGCAGACATGTAGACTTCCAGTGCGTCAAGAGCAAGTCCATCACCAACCTCGCAGCGGCGGCGGCGGACATTCCGCAAGATCAACTGGTGGTCATGCATCCTGGCCCCCAGGTAGACGAACTGGACATTCTGCCAAACCACCCTCCTCCAGGCCACCACTACAGCAACAACTACAACAATGACCCTGACGCTGACGCTGCCTCACCTGCCCTCTGAAAGCAGACTCTTCCCTCTCTCCTCCCCTGCTCCCCCTCCACAGCATGCTGCAGCATGGAGCGAGAGTGACACCATAACCGGATTGCCTTCTGCACCTCCTTCGCAGCCTTAGAGCCTCAACTATCTAGTCTACTGTACAACAAGGAAGAAAAAAAATACTCATGAGGGCCTTGGAATACTGGCATGGGCAGTGCTCTCCTGTTTTTCTCTTTTTTTTACTTGACCAAAGGAAATTTATTTTTTGTTAGCTGTTTGAAATGAAATTAGCAACCTCACTTATTTTGTAATTGGGCCTATTATATTGTTATTACTATTATTACTATTGTTCATTTTTCCATTTCCATTATATAATCACTTTGATTTATTATCAGATTTTATTATCTTATTTGATAAGTTTGGGATGTATACTGGGTGGTGCCACTGTGTTATAATTATTTTTATTTGTATTTTTGTTTCACTTGGAAAGCTCTCCCACAATCCCGGTTTGAGAATTCCCCTCAAAGCTCCTTTGCAGCACATAGCCAAAGGAGTTTCTATTTGCCTGGTGAATGAATGCAGTGTTACTTTGTTTTCTTCATTGCAGGACATACATTTATGTGGTCAGGATTCCTTTGTTCAGAGCTTGAAAATCATTGTATAAATAAAGCTGTAAAACAGACTTGCGTTGTGTTACTTAAGCAGTTGTTTTCAGTAGTATGACTCACAACAAAATCAATCAAAAAGTATTGTTGGTCCATAAGAATATTATTCATGTTTTGTAAAGAATATAAGTACCATGTAAAAAAAATATATATTTTTATAATATAATTTATATATATATAAATAAAGACGGGGCAAAAATAAAGACATCAAGAGCAAGAAGTACATTTTATTTTAAAAATATGTCACTGCTCATACAATACATTTATAATACCATATATATTTTGAGAAGAAAAATATATGTTAGAGATTTTTGTAAGTACACAAAAATACAGGAAAGACCAGAAGTGACGTAGAGAGAAGTGCGATGATTCCAGTGTGATTTACATGAATATACATAGAAAACACCTGCAAGACCAAAACGTTTTGCTGGATTTTTCTAAGTCTCTTCCCGTCTCAGGAAGAGAGCTAAGTGCTTCGTGAAAGTCCATTGTGAGGCTTGTTATCAGCTGTAGTGACTCTGCTGTTGGCATAAACACTGTTCCCAGCCCACGTTCCGAAAATCTCTGCAGCACAATTATTATTCTATGGTAACTCTTGGAGAAGAACATGTTCCTCATACGACGATCATTAGGCTGTGAAGCTTCTGGAAAACCTGGCCTTGATGATGCAGACCCATGGTGGAGAAGGAGTGCTGTGTTCAGCCAGTCCCTTATTCAAATCTCAGTCATTGGGGAAGAGCAGGCTCTTCTCACAGAGGCCACGGTAGGTCACTGAAGTCCACAGGTCCACCCAGGCCTGCGTCAGCTTCTAATAGGCTCATGATGACCGCCATGGCAGCCTCATCATTGCTGGGGCTGCTGGAGCCAGGGTCGTCCATGATGTCACCAATGCCAATGTGGGAATTATCACCTGCAGTACAGGAGAGTGTTTCAACTATACGCTGTTTTATCTGTGCACAATGTCAGCATTATTTTTATTTGGGGAATGCATCTTAGCCAGTGCTTGAAGTGGGCCAGAACTCATAGTTAATGCAGTGCAGACATGTTTTGGTTCCCCTTGAGTACCACTTGTGCACTTTGCATGCTCCAGATTCTTTGTTCTACTCTCAACAAGCCTAAAATTAATCTACACAGGTGAACTGCTAGTGTTTCATATATCTTTTATCTTTATATCTTTTTCAGTTTTCTAGCATTATATTTTCAATTGGTCTCTCACAGTAAGAAATTCATATCCAACTATATAAATGTCACTTTATTTTCTGTATTTTTATTCAAGTTTTATCTAAAGCTCTGCTACTTTTTTTCCAGGTTTAGGTTAATTATTGGGTATTTTTATTTATTTTCCAATCCGCTACTTCCATTTTTGGTTGCGGGGAAGCTGGAGCCAATCCCAGCTGTCTATTGGCCAAAGGCACAGTACCCCCAGACAGGAGGCCAACCCATCGCAAGGCAATACAGAGACAGAAAACCACTTACAGGCAATTTAGAGTATCCAACGAACATATTGCAAGCCTTTGGACAATGGGAGAAAACCTGGAAACCCATGCGAACACGAGGAGCGCTTGCAAACTCCACACAGTGTGTCAAAAATCTCAGTCCACTTTAAGCACTGAACTAAATGGCAATGGTCACCTAGTGGTTAGGACCTTGGCCTTTGAACCTTAAGGTCACAGGTTCAAGTCACATTTCGTTGTGGTGCTTGAGTGTGTTCAAAATGACAAATCCTAATCACATTATCTTTCAAATATTTTTAAACTCACTTAAAAGGGAGTTGTTTGAGTAAGGGTATCCTATGGAGTCCTGGCCTGACACCATCCCAGCTGAAGGAATGTCAGGAGTTCCACCATTCTGAATCTGGAAAACGGTTTTAACAAATCAGGAGAATGCAACTTACTCTAACATCATATCATTACTGTCTTACAACAGAGAGCAGTGCTCTTACCCTCTTACCACCCGGAGAAGATGTGTCTGGAGGGGGTGTGCTGTTGGTGATGTTGAGCGGGCTGGAGCCACAGCTGGAGGGCGACGAGCCTCTTATCCTGCCAATCAGGGAAGCCAATGTAATGGTATAAAGTAACAGCTGAAATTCACACATCAGAATTTCGCACTTCAAAAGGAAGTGTTCTTTCAGTTTGACCCAATCAGCTCACCTTTGGCTCTCCATCACCTCCTCTGCGATCATGCGTCCTATCTTTCCTGCTCCGGCTCTCGTGCCTCCAGGAATGCCGGGCACTGTCTGTAGCGCCCGCTTCCCTGAGCCTGGAAATAACAATGTCATGGCCATCATCACACTGCATCAGCGAGGAGCAATTGGGAGCACTACAGCAACTTTCAGAAAGCAAGAAATGAAGGTGTGAAAAACGTTTGGGGGCTCCTGGTCAAATTACAAAAACACCTCTGCAAGGAACAAACTTAAACATTATATTTCTGCCAATTTTAATTCACAGTATGAATTGAACATACTGGAAAACCTACACAAACATAAATATAAAAATATAAAACCTAAAATATGGCATTTGCATAAGTCTAGGGACCCTTTTGTAGCCAATAGACATTTCTTGTGGCCAGCGAAAAGTCTTTCCCTTCTTAATTTTTCATTCTTTTTGTGGATTTTACTTAGAAAATCAACAAAACAGTCAGGAATCAAAAACTCATACATACAACTGCACTGTAACTGTCTATTGTACAGGGTCGCGGTCATAACAAAACCTTGTTACTGGTTATTTCACATGTTCATTTGTCACAAAATTATTTAAAGGACAGCTGCCATATGAATGTTAAGATAATATTATTATTGTTATTATTATTAACAATTTTAACAATAATAATACATTTTATTTATAATGCACTTCAACCTCAAAGTGCTACAAACATAAAAAAGGAAAAAGGAAGCTATCAAAATCTTGATAAAATCCAGCCAACAAGTGAATATGATACGACTGTACAGAGCAAAGTGAACGTGTTGAGGTTTGTAGGGTTGATATATTCATTAACAACTATGAGAGTACTGTGTTAAATATTTAGGTGTAAGAGTTGGGAACTCAGGTTTAAGGGATTGAAAAATGTAAAAACTTTTGCAGAGGATGTTTTTCTCATCAGACAGAAAGGACAGCATTTTTGCAATACTAACAGGAATTTTAAATTATTAAGCGATAAAAAAAAAAATCTGCTTACCATCTGTTGTGAGAACACTGTCCATGCTCTGGGGGGAGGCAGCGAGCTGAGGATAACTGGGGTCTGCTCCATCGAGTGTACTGCCCCTAAACCACCACATTCCACACATCAGTGAGCTCGCTCTATCTTTGTTTAGACTCACCAGCAGGCAAAGCACACCTGCCATGTCACATGCTTTAAATCCTTAGGTCACATTATCACCCTGCTATCTCTAATTGATTTGCATTACTTCTCACTCATAACTCATGGATACAAACAGAAAGTCTGTTAAATGTGTGGCTTCTAAGCTTTCAACCCATAACACATTGTAAAAGAAAGAAGATACAGAGCAGAAGATAATTTAATAATGCATTATGTTGTTATCTACATAAGGCACGCGGTTAGCGGAGTCTTTTACTTACGAGACGACTGTGTTTGTGGAGACAATGTACTCGACCTCTTTGGTCCATGGGTTCATGAAACTGAACCAGCGGCTTCTCAGAGTGATAAAAGAGCCATCTTTGATCTTAAACTTGTAGTAGTTTGTGTTTATCTTCTCTCGCATCTGCAGCACTGTGACGAGAATGATCACAACCATTAGCGTCTTGCTACATGTATAACTGATTATAAATGTGGTTTCCCACATCAAAACTTGTCAATGCTCACACAATTCCAACGATTTTGAACTCCTATCACAGTTACCTTGTTTGTGGCATTCAGCAAGGTGCCCGATGTCATCCTGGTGGAAATATTCATAGAATGACGTCCCAAGAAGCTCCTGGGGCAAATAAGCGAGGATGGCAGTGGCCCTGAAATGAGAAGAGTTCATAGTAATGACTGGGAAACATACTGCTTCGCACTGATTAAATGTTTAAGCCCAATAATATACAATTGTGGTATGAGAAGAGATCATCTGACAGTAGGATGAGCATGAACTCTCTAAGAAATAGGAGTCATGAGTAGCATGTTCCTTAAGTGGAAAAACTTCTTAAGAAACAGAAAGTGGAGATGGAACAGGAAGATAGGCATAAAGCAAGAAAGACAAAATTGACCTAGTTCCCTTTAACACCTTTTGGCTACTGAGATCGTCTGGGTTTCTTTTTTGTCTTTTACAAGTACATGGATGTGACATGCCATGACATCCAGCGTGTGTCACTGGTTTAATACAAATTGTGAGATCCTGAGTAGCTTAACCATCTAAGTTTTGGTCTTATCACTGGAAGATTGTGAATTCAAGCCCTGGAAAAACAACTGCAATCTGTGGCCAGGAGTCCAATAAGTCACTTGGCTCTCTTGGGGTGGGTAGGATAGTCCTCCCCCTCCCCCTCAGTGTGTTAGCAAGCTAAATGGATGGAACTGGACTAATATTGTGGCAGGCTCACAAAGGCTCACAAACTAAGCAAGTACCGCCCCTTAGTAGCTTATGTATATATAATAAAGCCAATAAAACAAATTTTAACTGCAACTTACTGAACTTGAAATGACAATTAATTAAATAATTTGTAGGCAGTGATGAAATTACAAAAGCATAATATAATAAAAATAACTGTAGCGTT
>JBBPDA010000039.1:4853026-4901940 GCA_037974385.1 Arnoldichthys spilopterus | reverse complement strand
TATGGGCAATTTTCCAATCCAATCAACCTACTGCAGCCTTTTGGACAGTGGGAGGAAACCGGAGCACCCAGAGGAAACCCACGTGAACACGGGGAGAGCTTGCAAACTCCACACAGAAAGGCACCTGTGGCCAACCCGGGGATCGAACCCATCGAAACCTTCTCACTGTGAGGCGACAGTGCTAACCACTGCACCACCGTGCTGCCCGCCTGATTAACCATTACTGAAAATGTGTACTTGCAGTTATTGCTGAGTTCACTTACTTTTGCTTCACACAGATATTCAGTATTAAGTAATTTCATCAAGACCTAAATGAAAACTACCTAATTGCTTAAAGGACCTGAGTGCTATGACATTTTTTGTGTACTGTGTGGCCATCAGTTTATTATGGATTTAGTCTCCATAAAGTAGCTTGCAGTACAGTGAAATGTGGAGGTAAGCCATTGTCTATTCATGACTGATCCTGACGATGTTCAATAGGATTTGTCATTGAGGAATGATTCTCTTCATAAAATAGAAAGACCATGAACTCTCACTGCTTTACGTTAGCAAAAGCTGCTCGGTCTTGTGTTGTGCAGTGGTTTTCTTCAGTTGCCTTGCATTGAGCGGTTTATTGTTAAAATTCTGAACAGTAAATGAATAAAGTGAAAGCTACAAGGCAGCAATAAGTATTGAAGAGTGCACACCAACATGAAAAGATGGCAGAAAGATAAAGGCTTTGCTTTCCCAGTCTGACACTCACAAAAGAAGTGTGTTAGTATTCTGAGGCTCATGTAGGTCTTATATCATGCATTATATAAAGAGACAATGAAGGAGACATCTTATTTTTCAGCCATTGCTTCTTCAGAGGAAATATAATCTCCACAAAGTAACACTTAGAGTATGCTCGTAAGTGTTAAGAGCAATATCATTACCTTCTGAAAGGATGCGTCATGGGAATGTAAGGAGTTTAGACTCTCACAAAGCTCTGTTTCCATGAAACAATGGATTAAGAGGCATCTACAAATATAAGAGTGTAGAATGACAAATGTGTTAACAACAGGAAAATACAATGCATATATGGTCAAAATGTAAAATAAAATTGCTAAATCAGGTGAGATGGTGTGTGCAGTGATGGGATGAGGGTTGCATGTGCTGGGGAATGAGAAAAGTGTTTTTAGATATCTATTGACTTATATTGTGATTGGACTGTCATATAGATATATAGTTCTATATAAGCACTTGTAATTTAGATGGTTAACCATTGGACTTTTTTGGCTTTGTAGAAATGACTAAGTGTTTTGCATGTTAACACACATGCAAAATGTTTTAGCCTCAGATTTTGCATTAAACCAGCTACTGGCAGCAGATAGCATCAGGGACAGTTACAAAGAGAGGCTATTCAACTTCTGAGGCGTTTACGCACTTATGAACCTGCACTGTTTCAACATATTTTTTTTTATACTTACACAAGAAGAATGTAAAGTATTTAATGATCAACTTTCATAATATAGTCAATTTCATATAATCGATGTATGAATGTATGAATGCATACTATTTCAAATCAGATGTTTGCAGAACTTATACCTTTATGATTAGTTGCACACATATATATTAACAGTATGGAAGAAAAATGGCCAATATTTTCAGTTTATGCAACTTAAAATATTTTTCCCCTCACATAAGTGTAAGTAAACCTTTACAGTTACAACCATTAACTTCAGGCCATTTTGTCACTCGCTGCTGTCAGTGTAGTGCAAAGTAAGGCAGCCTGGTTACAAACTTTTGTCTAGAGTTTTTTAGTGGCTCTTGATATGTTCTTTAATCAGCAATTCATTGTCTCACAAAACTGCAGCATGTTTGGCAGGATGTTAGCACAGGTCACCATTGTGTTAGCAACTGCTAATACCAATGTTTCTCTGCAAAGTTAGTTTAGCCATCCTCATTAGGGAGATCCAGCTGGTATTGTCACTTTTGATATTGTTTTTACTTGTTATTAAACATTAAGAATCATCACAAGCAACACACTTCAATTTTCAGCTTTATTTGTGTCAAACATCTCATGGTTATAAGATCTATTTTTACATTTTTTATTTTAATTCACAGATTTGATGTATTTTTAGTTGTTCTTTATGGTGAGTGCATGCACTGAACTAAACATTTCCATTACGAATAATATGTAAAGTGCAATTCTAGCCTGAAAAAATGTGAATTATTTTATTTTATTATATTAATAATAAGAGAAACCCATCTGTATGATTGTTTTAATATTCACTGTAAATAAAATGTAAATAAAAAAGTGCATTTTTGTTCTGTTGACAGAAGTATTGTAAGCTCAGTTGCCTCAGGCAGCCTAATTTCTAAATTTTATTCAATATCCAAGTCAGGTCATGTGGGGTAAAGGAGCCTATCCCAGTGCTCACAAGGCAAAAAACTGAGAAAATCCTGGACCTGGTCACCAGTTCATTGCAGGGCACATACCGACAAACACATTCACTCCTAGGAGCAATTCTGGTATCTCCAATTCAACTGAGATAGATATCTTTGTGGCTGTGGGAAGAAACAAGAAGAAAATGCAAACACAGAAAGACCCCAGCCTCCTAGCTGGGAAACAAACCCAGGACCTTCTCACTGAAAGGCAACAGTGCGAACCATTGCATTACCTGCGTTCTGCTCATAACTTGCTTGCTTGATCTGAAGAACTCCTAGGACATCAAATGCAATCTCGCACAAAGAAATTTTGATAATGGACATCTTAATAGATATCACATTGATCCAAAAGATGATGGAAAAGAGTTGGATGTTTTATAAGTATTTTTGTCAAGTTTTAGTGCTAAAATAAGTCATTTTGAATCAATACTATTTTATCATAACAGTTTCACACTTTGTAAAAGGAGGCTACTGTGTTTATATGATGTGGAACAATAAAAAATAGATAAGGCATACTTTGGACCACCACAATGTACTGTACAGCATACATATAGTACAGCTTATCATACATTGTGCTTAAGTTATTCTATATTTCACTAAGTCTACTGGGAAAAAGCTTTCTTTTTAGTAACCCACCATAATCCAACATGCCCTCTAGAGCAGGGCAGCTGGAATCTGAAGGGTCCTCTCCCACAAATTCTTCCTCGGCTCTTTTAATGAGTGCTTCTCCTGGCAGTAATGAGAGAAACATATGCATAGCCTTTAAGTACATGCTCCATCACAGAGGCGCCTACACAGTGACACTGCATGCATAAACACACAAGGACTGTGGGTTTATACTGTATGCATGTTAGAAACTAGTTACTTCTGAAAAGTGGTTCATCAGAGATCAAAAGCTATGTTCTGGTCAATAGTTACAACTGCTTTAACCTGTGACCCTGTGTGAGAATGTCTTAGCTGTAGACATACAGACTAAAATGCATGTTGTGACCTTGTGACATTTCCATGACCCTGGTAGAAAAAGAACCCTAGAAATCCCTACATAACAGATAACAGTTAAACATCATTAACAACATAAAGAAAAAAATGAATACATAAATTTGATACTTTTATGTCACATTTATGTCTGTTAAAAGAAAATATGGTATTTAATCATTATTTGAAAGTCTATACTTGTCAATGCAGAATAAAAAAAATGTATGTAAATTTAATTAATTGTATATTATACGTAAATGGAACAGTTCCTACAGATAAAAGTAATATACTTGAACAAAATTACGAGGAAAAGATTTTTCAAGCTTTTTCAATAATTTATTCAACAAAAATATCAGAATATAAACAGTTGTTTTAATGTTTTTAACTTTTTGGACAGTAAATGTTTTTCCTGACAAGCCTCCCATTCAGGTCAAAGTTGTCCATCCTCTTTCTGATTGTAGATGTATACACTTTCACAACAACAGCAGGGTTAGGCAGGGTACACAAAGGACAGGAGGCCAACCCATCGCAGAGCTACACACAGACAGACAACCATTCATACCTGTAGGCAATTTAGAGTTTTTTCAATCAACCTACTGCAAGCCTTTGGACTGTGGGAGGAAACCAGAACACCTGGAGGATACCCATGCAAACACAGGGAGAGCTTGCAAACTCTGCACAGAAAAGCACCCATGGCCAACCTGGGGATCAAACCCAAGACCTTCTTGCTGTGAGGCAACAGCACTAACCACTGCACCACCGTGCCACCCCCTGTTGATCCCGTGATCAGTTATTGGGTTTGTGCATTAAATACTCTACCCTAGTGTCTGACTTGCAGGGGTGATCATTTGATCAGTTGATAGTCATTTGAAATCTGCTTCAGTTGTAGATGATTTTCCTTACAGTTATTTCAAAGCCCTGGTGACATCTGAAATGGCTGCTTGTAGCAGTGAAATTTTCTGTCCTAAACCTCACTGAGAAATCTGTCGGGCCTTAATGAAGTGCTGGATATTGGATGAGCAGTTAGGAAGATCTGGGCATTTTTTGGTGCAGAAACAATTTGGGTTTGACTATTGGATTCTAGTGTTTATTAGTAAAGCTAGACTTGCAGCTAGATTTTTGAACAAAGAAGAAAAAGTTGGACTCCAAATATGCGTATAAGAGGGTAGATGGATTAACATTCCACCAAACTAATTTTTTTTCATTTAAATAATTTTGTAAATGAACATATAGCAAATCAACAATAATAAAAGCATTACATTGAACACAAGTAGTTACTTTTGGCACTGCTTCAAGTTTTAGTACTGAGTATAACACTGCTTCCTTTTGCATGTCAGGTAAGATCAATTCTTTCCTGGTAGCGCAACCTTTCACCTTCCTCTAATCCCTGGAATGTGTCACTTTGTGTCGTTGCGTCCTGTTGTGCCCTGCTGCTGCCGGCTCGCTAATGAAGGCAGGGCCTTGAGACTGGCTTTCATTAAAAACTCGCCAAAGCCACCATAGTCCTGCAGGGTGCCAATCAGCAATGGCAATAGAGGCCGACCCGCTCAAGTGCACTTCACCCAAATCAGCGGCTTTAATGGGGGCTCAGGGCCTGGGGGACACATTCCCTGAGCTGAGAGACCAGGGGCCCAGTTGAGTGTCTGCTGGAATTAAGCAGGGCTTCACCTCATTAGAGTCCAGTCGGTAAGAGACCTACAGGTGTGGTGATCAATGGGGCCCCAGCAGCAGACTTTGATCCTGTTCAGGGGCAGGGGTGTGTCCTGGTGTCCGCCACATGAGATTTCCACCTAGGTTTTGAGACAGTCCTTGAACAGACCCTCACCCTGAGAAATATTAAGTGGTATTACAAAATATGCGCATTAAAAATGATTAAAATAATATATATTAAACATAGGTAGTGACAGTGGTGGCCTAATGGTTAGGACACTGCCCTTGGGACCTGGAGGTCACAGGTTCAAGTCCCGGTCCAGGCACTACTGAGGTACCCTTGAGCAAGGTACCGACACACTTCACTGTTCCACTTCTTGGAAGTTGCTTTGGATAAAAGCGTCAGCTGAATGAATGTAAAATATTAAACTCTACATTATATACAATATTTTTGTCTAATTTTATAACCTTTTCTTAGTTGATACATACGTATTAGTTTCATAGTACTTGCTATATAATATACATTACTGCATAATATGTCTGTAGGTTAAAGAGTTAAAAGCTGCCCCTGGAAGTCCCATTAACCTAAAAACACTGATGCACAACATAAGGGAATGGTCCTCCATGCCTGCTGAAAAGCCAGACAGATGCATAATTGAACCTTCCATCAGTAAAAAGATCCAACAAAGGTGGTAAATCAAACTTTTCCTGTCAAAATGAACCAACATTTTAAGGTGTTTCACCTTTCCAAAAGTTGGCAGCAACTCCAAAGATCTTCAGTGGTGGAGCAGTTTTGGTTGAATCTGCTCTGACAAGTAATACTTTCATACATCCTGAATATTATTACAAATTTATTGGTTTAACATGCTCATCCCCCGGAGGTGACTTGGAAAGGCTCACATTTGAAATGCAACATTATGAATCTGCATAACTGCTAGTCAAACAGAATAATTCCAGCCGAGCTTAGTGCCTGAAGGGAATCTCCCCCAAGTTAGTGAGTCAGTGGCCCACTTTGGTTAGCTGGAGTAACTTATGGTTATTTGTTTCACTGCTTTTCACAACCAAGGTGCAAATTACAGAAGGTTTAGAGGACGCTGCCCCTGCTAATTAAGACTGTAAAGCCCCCAAGGCAGATAAATACAAAGGCTTTGGGCCTTGGGAGTAGTAGAGTTAAAAAAAACAATATGTAATAAATTATTTTAATTATACTACATACTAAAATAAGAAACAAATTAAAACAAAGGTAGATAGTATCCTACTAAATCCTGGAAGCTAATTACCACTGCCAGTGAATAATCTGGAGAAGAAAAGAGGCTGGACATGACAACAAAACAATGACACCAAAATCAACCCTTAACTAGTTCAACAAAAGATTAAGGTCAGACTTCAGTATGATTTGAAAATTTGTGATTAGATATGAATCACATTGTCAATGGAATACAACATATGAATATTTCTGTAAAAATTATTTTTCAGTGTAATCATTAAAAGTGAAAAAAAGTGGAAAAGTGAAAATTAATTAAATCTCTGATTTTAGCCGAAGGGGCTCTGACTGAGTACTGCCTGCCTTTTATGTTTTATTTTTTTCCCAATGTGTTAAATTCAGCATGTGCAGAAATATTAAAATTTTTGTTTTGTTCCATGGCCCTGCGATAGGTTGGCCTCCTGTCCTGGGTGTACCCCGCCTTAGGCCCGCAGTCAGCTGGGATTGGCTCCAGCTTCCCCGTGACCCGGAAACGGAAGAAGCGGTTGGAAAATGGATGGATGGATGGATGGTTTGTTCCATGGGACAAGTGATGCCCATTTTTAATACAACAGTATTAGATAAGATAATGGCTTTCTGAGAACTTTAGCTGGTAACCATATCTTTCAAGCTACTTACCCACTAACCTGCAAGCTGCCTGTGATATCCTATAGTAAAGTGTAACAGCTATAGTTACCTTGACAACCTAATGACTGTCAGATTTAATTTCCATAAAACATGTCCCTGTACAATCACCATGGTGACAAAGCTAGCTTGACTTCAGTGTCACTGTATAAAGCACACTATACCCACAAGAAAACCTGATGTTTTCAACCCATAGGGACAATCAAGGATACTCATGAGTCACAACAAAGGCAGACTCAGTCAAAACTTACATTCTGCTCACTTGTCAAGAATGGTTTACTCATGCACTTTGTAATGCTTTATTATCAGCACCAGCTAGTCACCCTGAGGGCAGTGTTTATGGTCAGCGTCAGTCTATTCATTTACCCTCAGACGAGCCCCAGGCAGACCACCACAGTAGAGGAGCACCTGCAGGGCTGGAGATCTTCTCCAAAGGACCAGATGCTAGTGACCACTCACTTGGTCCAATTCTGCTAGCTGACATAGCATAGGGCATGTGGTGGATGGGCTGAAGGGGAGGTCAGGACTCTGTTGGTTGGGTTAAAGTGACAGAGTGGTTTTATAGGACCCCTATTAACCAGCTGCTGCACCATTGATTTTTTAATTAGCTAGAAATGGACAGAAATACAAAGTTTTGGCTAACAAGAGCAGTAAACTATGAAATGGCATAGAAGATCTTTTTGAATTAATCTAAAACTGTAGAAAAAAACATATTTAATATATAAAAAAATGTAGGTTAATGTAGTATCTTTGTTATATCTAAAGCTGGGGATCCCAATTCCAGGCCTGGCAACTCCATCCCTCTTCACATTTTTGTACTATATTGCACTATATATTTTTTTCTCCCACATGACAAACTGAATCACACTGTGTGCTGAGTGTGTCTTCACACCTCTGTTAACTATGTGTTGTAAAACTCTTTATTCCATTTGAAATCACTGCAGTGTGACAGAAACCCTGCATGATCTGCCACAAGTTTCTCCCCCAGTCTATTTCAATTCAATCAGCACTATAGAATCTGCACTTTGGAGGAAAGGGCCTCATTAGGCCCCTGTGTGGTCATTACCTTCTGCTGCGGTGAGCACCTACTCAGATCTTTGGCTCTATTAGCGTCGGGGGAAGGTTTCCAGCCCTCTGAAAAGCAAACACAGGTCCGAGGCCATGCGATGAATGAAGGGCTAAAGCCGATATTGTGCCAAGCGCTTGTTGAATTGGAATAATCCTGCGGGTGACCTCTGGTGACCCAGAGCTTGGCAAGGAAATTTCAGCCACTCGCACACTGACATGGGAACAGGGAGGTATGTCAGGTATGAACAAGTTTCGGAAGCCACTCGCCCTGGATGTTTTGTCTGCAGTCACAGATGTGTGACCTGAGCAGTAGGCCAGGCAGTGCCAACAGAAGAAATACCAGCATTGCAACATGTCCAAACGAGGAGAAGCTTCTAAACAACCAGTTCCTTCAGTAATCATTGTAAACATTAATTGTAAACAATCAGTATCTCTCAGTGAGCACACTGAATGGAAATTACAATTGTTGTTTATAAGTCAGTGTTTAGTTTTCCATATGGATTGCTATGTTCAAATGATCTTAAAAAATTCTAAATCTATACAAGACATTTCTCTTTTATTTAAAAACAAAGGTGCCAAAAATGTAAACGTGCATGGCAGTGTTACTCCAGCATCAGGATGAAGAACCATTGCAATAGAAAAAGTAATTTGTTTTCCTAAAGAGCCTTTCAATGGGAGGATGTGTGAATATGAAACATAGTATAAAAGTTTTTTACCTTGAAAAACATGTGCAAGAAATGTTTAGGACACTTTAAGTTAAATTTCAATAGGGAAAAAGCAGGACTGAGATGTAGCAGAAATGTTTTGTGAATTTCTGTTGAAGTTATATTAATAAAACATCTGTACTTGTTCCAGTTACGTTTTGAAAAAGTAGTATACAGAAGAAAGTTACTTTTTACATTTGCAAAAATGCTTTTTAGTATATTTAACCACCCAATTAAAGAATGAGAGACCCCATCAAGGTTTGCTTGTAAACTATTTTAAAGCTAGTGAAAAGGGTCAGTATGCACAGTTGTTACCAGTTCTTTCCAAATCGGTCCTGGAGTACCCCCTGCCTGGCACATTTTTGTGTTTGCACACCCGCTTTGACTCAAGAACAGCTAGGTAATTAACTAATTAGCTATAAATAGTTACACTGCAAGATTTTGTTAGGATATGGTAAATTGTTTGCATAATTGATGAGGCAATTCTGCTCAGGGCATTCTGAGAGCAGCTATGGACTAAAGTCACTGAGAGGAAGGAAAATTATTGCAAATTTTGGAGCCTTATTTAAATGATTAAACAGATTTCATATGTCATATTTTAGAAGCAAACCAGTAGCGTAAGAAACAAAAACAAAGAGGAATAGTGTGAGTTAAGTAAAAATGACATAAGCAACATTTTTTCCCCATGTGTCTGCATTGTAAAAAAAGAGATACAAAAGGTTCACTGAGCAATGCCCCAGAAGAACCACTTCACTTCCCTAAAGAACCATCTTTGTCATCTTTGTATCATTTTTTGTGGGAGTATGAAGAACTTTTTGAAGGTATAAAAAAACTTAAATGGTTCTTTCAAGAACCTTTACATTTTGTGGAAGTCCTTCAATCTATAAAAATGTTTTTTATGCACACATCTGATTTATAAAAAAGTTTAAGAACTATCCATTAAATGGTTATATAGGCAACAAAAGAAAAAAACAATCAGTGACAACATTAAAGTCACCTGCCTGACATTGTGTAGGTCCCCCTCATACCAACAGGAACAGCTCTGTCTGTGATGGACTGTGTGTTCTGACACCTTTAAAACCAGCATTCATTTCTTGCGCTACAGTTGCTCCTTACATCCATCAGTAAGCCTTGGGCACCCATTACCCAGGTTCCCGGTTGCCCTTTCTTGGATCACAAAATGTAACGCCTTCAATTTGAAACTTGAGGTTCATGCATGTTGTTACTGAACAATAAGTCTTGTAATAGTCCTCAGATTTTCAGCGGTCAATGGAAACCATGAGCTTTGTTTTAATATAAGGTTTTCTTATAGTGTGTTATGCAGATTTTGTCTCTACAAATACGTTTCTGCAAACAAACTTGTACATCCTCTGCAACTTAGTAATAGCACTGACATTTTAGTGCTACCATGCTTTTGCTTTTCACTTCATCATCTCCTGTTGGCAGTGCTGGCTGTTGTGTAAATTGCGTAATTGTGTAATTAAATTTGTAATTAAATAAAAGTTTGCTATAAAACGCAAGGCCTGCACATCCAGTCTTTCTAGCTCCCTCCCTCATTACTCATAGTTTCGCACACCAGCGTGTTGTTGCCTCTTTTGTGTGGCCCATCTCTTTGCTGAGATTAATCCAATAATGCTGAAACTGATGTAAAATAAGATGGGGAAACAAGACACTGAAGCCAGTAAACCCAGATTAGATTAGCAGCCACACCCACTGGATGGGAAAAAAGACAGCAGAGTGGGAGTGAGTGTACAGAATGAGTAAATACTGCATGATGCATTAGCCCTTATCATGCACTACAGCAGATCCCATGGATTTGTTTGGTGTCAGTTACAGAAGACTTGCAGCTGAGTCTAGGGGAATTATCTGCACCTTCATAAAAGTGAATAGATAGGATGGGCCTGGGGCAAAAGTCATAATATCGTGGACCCAAACAATTGCTGCCATCACAGTGTTTTATCAGTTAATGTGGGGAAGTTTGTTGTCTGTCACAATAGAGTTGTATTGAATTGCAGCAGTTTGTAGGGCAAATTCTTACAATTTACATGCTACTATTTATAATGCACCAGCAAGGTGAAACAAGACCCTTTGGATGGAGATACTATACATACCATGACATAAAATAAGGTATCATTTCTATGTTATTTACGCAACTTTTAGAAGGATAATTTGATGGCTCCCGGCTGGCTAATGTGAGTATGATCTGTGTCAGAATACATATGGTGCAGCATAAAGTGCATTAACCATGCGTTCTAATCACAGGACACCCGCCGGCAAGTTCCCACAGACGGGAAGCATTATCTGGTAATAAATTCAGATCCGTACTCAGAGGAAGAAAATCGTCCATGAATTATGACGCTAATTAAAAGTGAGTGACCCAGTTAAATACACGATATCTGTTTTTCGTTGTTGCCTTCAGATCCAAAATAAAATGGGACCAGAACGACCCCTTAATTACACACTAAAAGGAGCATGATCTGGACTCTCAAGCAAAGCACACAACACCAGGGGGCCGTTTTACAACTTCTTCCTTAACCAACCAACTTTTTTTTTTCTCAATCTAACCCTGGTTTTTCTCTCACAATGCTGGATCACTTATTACAGGGCTATATCATCATGGCAACTTACACAGCAACACATAACCTGCTCCACGGCAGGTCAAGTTTAAAACTAAGTATCATAACTCTTTCAGGGTGAACATCTGACTGATCAGTGAACCCTTTCCATCATGTATTATTCTTCATAATGTTGTTATAAGGGCAGATTTTTTTTTTTTGCAGAATAAATATTAAGAAAATGAAGAAATCTTTAAAAAAAGGGAAGGGGGGAGGGCATGGGCAGTGGTAGCCTAGTGGTTACTGACTTGCCCATGTGATTGAAAGGTCCTGGCCCATTTACAACTGAAGTACCCTTGAGCAAGGTCCTGCTACATTGCTCCCGTTGTGCTGTTGATAGCTGCCCATTGCTCTGCATGTGCATGGGTTAAATGCAGAGGTCACGTCTCATTGAGGTGCACTTCGTGTGATAGGGTGTGTTCACAATGACAAATAGTCACTTTCACTTTAACCATTAGTTCAAAAACACTAAACATGGTGGCAGCCACTTGACTTCTCCACGTGTTTCTCCTGACCACTTGTTCATACCAGTATGAATGTCTAGACCTGAGTTCACAAAGAAAGTTGTTAACCACCTTCATTAATCAAGTTACTCATTCAATTTCAGCTGTCTTGAGGTTGAAACAGGCCCCATATCTACCTGCACTACAAGAAGAACAACATGCATTACAGATTTTACTGCCAGTCATACTGGGGATGACACAGTAGTTTGGCACATGCTCAGTGCAGCAGTGCTGTTTGCATATACAAAGGTCATGAACATTTGGGCATGTAAGAACAGGGTGGAAAATGGATGAGTGATATATGGTTGCATCTACAGCCCTAAAAGGGGGCTCCTTGGTAAAGGCAATAGTTAATTATAGGACCATGATAACAAGATAAATCAACTGAGCACTCTCTTTAATGGACCCCTTGTATATGATTGTGCAATTAACTTTTTAAAAATATAACACCAAGAAACATCTTGCACAGTCATTACGAGTCAGAGACTTTGGCTAAGAGAGCACTATACAGGAAACTTCTGCAATAAAGTATGAATTGAAATACTGCACCTTTCAAGACACCTCTTACTTTTGAATGAACACTCATTTGATGTAACTGCACTCTTTTGCTTTTACCCTATTTGAAGATGTCTGCATTTACTGTACCTGGTAGATTTTTGCCAAAGTAGGTTCCTACCATGTAGCACTTGCAGTAGTGTACAGTAATGAAGCATTTGTGCTTGAGTGTGTACATATATCTGTGCTTAATGAAAGAGTTTCCATTTTTAGACAGCTGTACACATGTCACTACATTTCTGAGTAAAATTTCCCAATTTTCACTTCAGTACTAGGGGGTTTTTGGTTTAAAATACCAGAAAAATATAGGACGTACTGTTAAACTGAAGCAAACCGATCACCTCACCTGTGTGTGAGACAAATAAACTGTCTGCCATGGTGTGTTGGTCATGACCACTAATTAACAGGGTAAAAGACGCTGACAAATGATGCAGAGAGACAGATGGACTACAGTTTTTAATTGTAAACTACAACGTGCACCTGTACAGTCAGTGGAGTTGATAAAATAGCTCTGTCTGTGTACTTTTTGCTGTAATATAATTTTATATTAATAGAAAGAATATCTTATACTCAAGTGCAGGTAGGGCTGAATGCATTCGCCAGAGCTACATTGTTCCTAAATTATACAACAACAGTTGTGTCTGACATACAGTGGGCAGTGGTGGCCTAGTGGTTAGGACACTGCCTTTAGGACTGGAAGGTCGCAGGTTTGAGTCTTGGCTCAAGCACTACCGAGGTACCCTTGAGCAAGGTACTGCCCCACTACACTGCTCCCTGGGCACTATTGGTAGCTGCCTGCTGGTGCATGTGTGATGGGTTAAATGCAGAGGTCATGTTTTGTTGTAGTGCTTGAGTGTGTTCACAATGACAAATAGTCACTTTCACTTTTCATACTTTCAGCATTCAAGCCTTAAGTCTAAAACAATGCATGTGCTGGTGTTATTGGAAAAAAATAACCACATTTCATGCTGGTCAAAAAATTTAATATTTTTTCCAAATGGATCAGCCCTAACTGAACTGATGTTCTTTTAGTTGCCTATAGCAACTTTCTTCTACTTCTTAAGGTCTTTCCTGCCCTACCTTTTGTTTCTACAAACGTAGAGCCCATCCCACCCTTCCGCCCTACTTTCTACCCATCTCCGAGCATGTATATGCATGGCTAACGTGGCCCTGAATCTAATCTTGATGCTTAGACATGGCGTGTGAAAGCAGAGGATGTTTGTGCTTCAAAAGAAAAGACAAAACAGTTGAAGGCTGACAGAAATAACACAGCTTGTAAGGCAGAGTCTTTGATACTGCAGTGTTATCGTTATGGAGGAAGTAAATTTGTCACTAGCCTCCACAAACCAGATCTGACTTTAAATAAGCAAGAGGCCTAAAAGATGTTGGTGTAATGAAGTGCAAAAACAATACAGTATTTAGATTTATGTTATTTAGATTTTTGAGATAATTTTTTTTAAATTTGTGGTCTTATTTTCTGGTCTAGATTTTTGATTATATTGTGTCGCTATTTGGCACAAAGCTCTCTATAAAAATACCTTAATTGGTCATTTAAAATTTTTTTTCATATAATGCTTTTGGTCACCTTTTCTGTCTGTCTGTGAGTTTTACAAATATCTATTCCATATAAAAAGTATTAACAAAACAAAAGGATTCTCAAACTATCAGCAAATCCTTATAAATGCACCCCATGTCCATTTTGAAGAAATGCAAGGCCGAGCTGGAGTAAAGTGACAAGGTGATTTTTTCTGAGGTAAATAGTACAATTGCTAAATATTTTCAGCTTTGGCAAATTAATTAAAACACTGCAAATCAAATCAAGTTTATTTTTATAGCACTTTTTACAACTGACGTTGTCACAAAGCAGCTTTACAGAAACTGGGTCCGAGCCCCCAAAAAGCCAAAGGCGACAGAGGTAAGGAAAAACTTTTTTTTCCGTAAATTCTCTTAATAAAGCAAACCTTGTAATGTGAGTCGATGATTGTGTAATGCGAAGCTCTTGCTGGCTTCATGCAGCCGTTCTAATCAGAGACGGATACAAGAAATATTTCCACTGCTCAAAAACTTTATAAATCCATTTTAGCTTAGTATGATGTTAATAATATTATGACATGTTTAAATATCTGATCACATCTAAAGACAAAATACCAACTTTAAAGACATTTTTTTTCATTTTCTAAAAAAAAGCAGCAGTTTTGCACCTGACAGCGACGATATGATCTAAGAATGAAGGGGTATTATTTTTCTTCAAACCTCACTAAGAAAATGTTCAACATCCTGTCTATATCATGTAGTTACATAGCACTCATGATGTCATTTACAAGGTACTACAGGCAGAACAAGAGGAAAGAGGCTGAGACATATGACACTAAGCAGCTAATTACCTGTGCAAATGCCACACATTTTCAGCATGGTTTTAGCACTACGCTCATCAAATTGCACGTCTGCAACGAGGAGAGTGTAAAAAGTCAGCGGCTGCTTATGGACCCCATCCAAAGCCAAGGAAATAGAAGAATGCCTTAGTAAATGGGAGGATACCAAACTTTGTTTTCCTTCCCCAGAGACATGCCTGACCTCTGAAACCAGCTTTGACCTTTGACCCTTCCCATTCCACACCCACTAATAATGGACAAATCAGCTGCTAACAGCTCCACCCGGTCTCCCACTTCATGAAAGAGCTCTAAACATTCACAATATAGTATTATTTATGTCCAGATTCATTTGCAGAAATAACAGTAAAATGCTCATTTTCTGGTTTTGTAAAATTCAAAGTTCCCTTTATCAGTATCTGTTGGGGGAGCACTTTTTAGAGCTGCCTCAGACCTAAACAAACATTTCAAAAGCATTGCTCAGCATACGCCATGGATAAACACTCAGTTTCCTCAGCACATTTGACCTGTCAAAAGCTATAAGTCAAGGGGCCTTGAAAACATCTCCCTTTACACAAGAAGAGTTCAAAAATCAACAGTGCAATGAAGACCCCGGGTCAGATCCTGCTAAGCCAATCACACAGGGCCCAGAACTTGTTACACACATTATCAGTAAATCAATACGATGACTCAGAGTAAACAGTCCCATGTGGTGTGCATACATGCTTTATATAGAACACAGTACAATGACTCCATATGTGCTGCAAGCTGAATCACGATATGCCCCCACACAAGCTTTAAACACTGTCTGTTCTTCTAAAGCCTCTTTTAAAAGTTGCTTTAATTCTTCTGTTGATATCAATGAAAGGGCTCACTATAGATTCCATATCTATCCACTACAAATTGGGTGCCAGTGAGGGTCTGCCCAGTGTGGGTTCCCACGCTCCACTTCAAGCACCTCATCCTGGACTTGCACAGAGTAACAAAAGAAGTAAATCAAGGCGCAGATGGGCTAGCTCCTTTCTAGACAGAGGCATGCAAAATAGTATTTACAGACGGCAGATTGGACCATGGCTCTCCAGCATAAAGAGGCTCCTGTTGAGAGTAGCTTCAGAGCCATGAGAAAGCATCCAGGCTGGATGCCATACAGCTTGCACATGAGTTCCCTGGCTCTGTGTACACCAAGGCTGTGTCTGTAGAGTTGAATGACACTTTTTTGTTTATCTATTGTTTTTGATTGTATGATCTACAAGACATGGCCTCGTTTACTATTATGTGTATCCACATGGCTACCAGACGAAGATCCTATATTTCCAACTGTGGATTTTCCAGAATTTCATTAAATTCACTGTACAACCATCTATAACCAAGTGAACCCAATGAGAGCAAGGGTAAAGAACGGCATCCCCATGATGGGTTATCTGTAATGCACTGTTAAAACTGAGCCCCATTTCTCACCATATTTGGAAGTTTTTTTTTACAGATTTGTTCCAAACATATAGTGTGTGTATAAAACTGAATTACATATTCATTGTTGTGATGTTTGCGCTGGCAATGCTTGCTATTGGCATTTACGTTTACATTTATTCATTTGAGGAAACAATCAAGCATTCGCATTGCATAGACTAACAGTGAAGGTGATGCCACAAGAAGACCAACGCATTTCTAGTAGTTGTAAAATAAATATCTTGCCTTTTAACTATAGCAGATGTGATGGTTACTTCTAAGCAGCAAAGCAGCACACAGTGTTGATCTAGCAGAGCAAAATGCTTGCCTTCAATGTGTTTTCATTAACTCCAGTACTTGTCCCCTTGTCTGTTCCGGTAATCCCACCTACTGTATGGGGGGAGGGTGTGACACTTCCATTCCCGCCACTTTTAGCTGAATTGTTCACAAACAGTAAGTCCTTGGAAACAAATGTTACATTTTAATTAGAGGCAGAGAGATGTTGGTTGTTAGTATAAAAAACTTAACCTGGATTTGTTTTTTAAGTTTTTTTTTTTTTTTTATAAATTACATCACTACTGTTAAGATTAACATACTGTGAAAAATTAATTTGATAAAATGTTTATATTCTGTAGTGTTGCAAAAAAATTAATCTGTTATTCACTTTGGATCCTTTTAGTTTAATTCATCATTACATTTTGACATTGTGTAAAGTCTGATATTCACATTATGTAAATTGTGTTTACCAAGACATACACACACACACAAACACATACATACATATTCACAATTTTAAGTCACGTAACATAATACACACACACACACACACACACACACACACATATATATATATATATATATATATATATATATGTATGTGTGTGCGTGTGTATTATGTTATGTGTTATGTACTTAAAATTGTGAGTTCACAAAAATATATTATATTCAAATAATAAGTTAACAGAATGAAAAACAGATTTTTGTGATGTTTTGTTATGTTAGTTTACTATCAGAAGTGCAGTTAACAATTTAAGGGTGCCTAGTAAACCCCAGTTTTTTACAGCGTTTGAATGAATATATTATATATAATATAACTAATTAAGCAACGTTGCCTATTACACACTGCTGGAGCAACTTTTGCATTGCTGTACTCTTTCACAGCAGCCTGTGGATTTCAGAGGCTGCTGCCCCCCCACAGAAGATGTGACTTACATGTCACGTTCAGAAACCAACAACGTCCTGAAGGCCTTTTCAGCTGGGGAACTATAACTAGTCAATAAGTAGGTGCGACATTTCCTTGTATTCTTAGACTTCTTGTGTCTCTGTAGTAAAACATACAGCAAAGTAGCGCACTGCTGAGACTTGGGTCAACTCTAGAGCAGAGTCTCTTGAGCTTTGCTGTTGCCCTCGTTCACTCTCATTTGTGACCTTTCCAATGGCCGTGTTCTCGGATGTTGTTGGCACCGTGGGTAACGACCTGGCACAGTTCACTGGCAGAAGTGCAGTGTTCTACATGGTTGCACAACATCACTCGGTTCGGCATTGGGATTGATGTTTTGGGTACTGTCCTCAGGCAAGTCGTTTGACAACTTGAATGGGTTTCAAGCCATATTTCATGAGGTCGTCACTTAAAGTATAATTGGCACAGTATGAGGCGGTTCAGGAGAATTTGGCCACCATGTGCATTAACAGTTAAATATATATCTTAGGTAGGTAGGTTGTGGCCCATGACCTCATATTCCTGGCCTGAGAGCTCCATTTATTTTATATAACAATTGTATATTTTCATTATTATTTGGTCATTTTACATTACATTCTTGAAAAAAGTGTCATATATAGTACTGGAAACTGTTTGATGACTGTGTTCTATGTAGTCTACGTTCATGCAATAGTAAAACCCCTTGAGGAAAAAAAGAAGAGATAAAAAAAACAAAAAAACAGACTTTCTTTGAACGGTGATGACATGTGATGTTAATGTTGTTTTGGTACTGCAGTGCATTAAAACACCCTATGCATACCTCACTGCCATGAATAAACTTTAAAATAATATCTTTAACTCTAAACTATTCTAGGGCAACATATTTGATATGATTTTATTTAATAGCTGTATGTCATTTTTTTGAGGCATTGAATACTCCGGATGTCTGGTTCCTATCATTATCACTGTGGACAATTCAGATGCAGTTTCTTTAGAGTGTAGCATTTCACATCAAACCACTGCAAAATTGACAAATTGATGCTTTTGATGCATATTTAATGTTTTCCTACGTCTTGCATTACTAAATAAAAGAGTGGGCACTTCCTGAGATCATGCTATGCAGCGGAATGTCCTGCTAAGCAAATGTACTTTCTATCTGGCAGGCCTTTACAGAGCGCTATGGGCCTTCATGGCTGGAGGGCAATAACATCAGTGCTTTATTCACTGGAAACTGAGTGGAGGAAGAAAGCACAGCTGATGTGAAAGCACCCACCGCAGTGAATATTCGTAGCTCTAAACTAAGAGAGACAAGCATTCAATGAACTTTTGTGTGTGCTTAACATTCTGCCACACAACTAAGTAAGACTGCATGAAATACAGAAATATGTCAAAAAATATGTCCTTTTTATTAATGGGACAGAAACACACTTTTAAGAAATGGCTGACAAAAATTCAAAAAGTCACTTTTCACATAAAATGTCTTCAAACAGTTACTGCTGATGAAGCTCTACAGATGTAATGTTTTATTTACATGGAAATATTATAAACAAGTAAGTGCATCACCTTTGTCAGAGTGCATGGCTGTAGATGATCGATGCCGGTTGTCAAGAAGCAAGGAAGCAAAGATAACAACCCAGCAGAGCAATTCTAGTGTGTAAACCCACTATAAAGTCTCTCATTGGACTAATCCTCAACAAACCCCGCCTGGTTGTCATGGTCTCATTTGTCTGCATGCAGCTATAACAGTGACTAATTCATTAATAACATGTATGCAGCTGTCAGATTAACTAACTGTTGAGCAAACATGGGGCTGTGTACAGCTCTGTGGAGGCCCTTATTAGCAACCCCCTGACATTTCTTTATGAAAAGCACTGTCACTCAGGAGTGAATGACTTTGCATCTAGGCTGTGCTGTGTGTGTACGTGAGGCGAAGCTCTGAAATGAACTGCAATGCATGTCATGTTTACAGAAGAGGCTGGTTAAAGGCCTTCTATTGTACTTGGCATGGCTCAGAATTTTCCCCTTATTCATTCTGGCAAGTGAAACCAAGTCAATATATTTAATATTTCTAGCACTAGTGAAAGGTTATAGATATTGTTTAGATAGATATATGTTTTGATTTGTTTAAAGAAATTATATTTTGCTTGTTTCAAGACATTTAAAAATGTTTACAATTTTTTGCAAGCCTCCTATTGGCCGGCCTCCTAATTCTCTGTTTTAAGAGGATGGTCATGCAGTTTGTGGATATTGCAGTTATTTTATTGAGTTACTTTTATACAGTGGTTCCTGTTTCACTGCGTATGTACTTTTCTTTATTTGTAGCCTAATGAAGGCTTTTGTGCTTGGTTTTATTATCCCTAATGCAAAATGATCTGTGACTAGAACAAGACTGTTTAACTGGACAGTTCCACAAAAAAAAACAAAAATAGCTGACGTACTGTTGGTTTTTTTTTCCAAACATTTAAGACTACAGTTTAATTGAACCTGAGTGGTATTTTAAATTGTTGACAGTGAGGGTGAGAGGTGGGGTGATGAACAAGGCTAACTGTTGTATTACCCGTACTGCTAACAATGTTTTTATGGCTGTTTTTGTTTTCCTTCACAACTTATTGCTAAATAAAGCAATAAATAATTTTCAAAGTGCAACATTTTTATGTCATTTTTTAAGCTCAACCTCTGTCTCTACAGATAATAATTATAATTAGGGCAAGTACATAAGCACACTAAACTCAAACAATCTGACATATAGTCCATATAGTTTTTTCAGTTATGTTGTTGGTCAGCCAGCTGTATACAGCACACACATTCCTAATTTACTGTAATGTTATGCAAGTTTGTGGTGTGAAACCACATATCCAAGGATTTGTTTTTGGCCAGTGCATTGTCATACTTAGCTACACAGAATCAATTTATCACAGTTTATTCTCTGCTGAGTAAGTACACTGTAGATAGTGGAATACCATATCTACAGTAATCATGCATGTGTTTCAGCAATCTCTATTGCACCCCTGGATAGTATCTTCTCTGAGAAATCTGCTCTAAATGCCTTGTAAAAGGGGTGTGTTTGTAGCCATACAAACACACACACATATTAACACACTCACAAGCACATTTTCACACTTGTACACATGCACATACAGCTCGATGTAGGTGCGTTATTCCATTCACAGGTGATACGGCTTGTCAGACTATGGATTGTGGACAAACAGGTAGATGTTTGTCTGCACAAAAGGTAATTCAATACAAGTTTTCACACCTTAATCCCTTGCTTTAAAGAGAGAAATACATTAAAAAACATGGAGAAACAGGTTAGGAGATTAAGATACGCTCTTAACTGAAGTTGCCATTGGCATCAATCATAAGAGCATTTTGAATTAGTGGGTTTTTGTTCAAGGAAATGTGTTAAAGTGTTCGTTGTATTCTAAACATGCAGCAGACTGAGATTAGGCAATGGAGGAAGATAACTGTTAGAGCAAGGCCTTTAGCTCAAGTTATTAATATCAAATAAAAAAAATGAAAAAGAAAAAGCATCTAATGTTAATTTTAGCTAGCGACTCTATGAGATTCTACTAGTATTTTAGCACTAAGCTAAAGGCATTGCCAGTAAACATTTTGGAATTTGGAAGGTTGCGCGTGATTCATTTGCAGTGTGTAACAGACATTAATGTATATTTTGTATATTTTGTTTCTAGAGTGACTCCTTTAGTCCCAGCATAGATTCTGCTGTTTATTACCATTTGAGAGAAAGAAAACTGTTTATATTCACAGTGAGTGATGTATCTAGGACCTCCGGAATGGACAGAGTAATCATTTCTTTCACAAAATTGGTTACATCAATAATAAAGCAAAACTTGATTGGTCAGTTCTTCTGTCAGTTCCTTGTTTTGTTGATTGTTAATCTGACAGGTTAAGACTTCAGTCAAGTGCCTGTAGGCCTAATCAGTGGAAGAGCTTGCCTGCCTCTATTCATCTAGATACAGTGGAGGAATCTTAATTGGATCATTTACCACTGGGGATTCAAGGATTTAACCAAAGTGTTTAAAACAAAAATGTAATAACCGAGTGAGAAAACGTCCAATGAAATATAACAAATAACTAAAAACTGCATTTTTTTAGTTCCAATAATATATTAAGGCTTCTTCGAAGGCCTGCGAGGCCCTGAAGGATTTACACTGATATTAGGTTGCAAAACTAAAACACTGGAGTATTCATTTAAAAAGTCATCCACTGAAGGTTCTTTAGTAAACAAAAGGCAGAGGTTTTATAACATTGCTCTAAAGAAACCCCTTGCAACTTTTAAGAATGTACCATTCTTGTGAAATTCTTGTGTTGTTCATTTTCAATAAAAATTAAGAAATTCATGAAAAACTTTCACCCCTGCTTCTTTCTTAGTCTGGAGTTTTAAGCTGCATGCACAGAGAAGCTCTGTTTATGCTGTGGGGAAGTAGAGCTTATTTTCTGGAAAGGCCCCCTAGCAATTCTGCTCATCTTATTAAAACAGAAGGAAGACAATTCCCTGCCCACACACACACAGACACACACACACACACACACACACATGCACACACATACACAAACGCACATATGCACCCTGTTCACAGAAACTAGCTCTCAGCCTGCCAGATGCATTAGGCCTTAATTGAAGTGAAAAGGTTTGCTCGCTACAATGATTAGCCTGAACTGTAAAAAGCCTATAAATTATTGCTTACAACATTGCTTATTTGTCTTGTTCAGAGTCCTGGGTTATGTAGCATGGGTGCTGAAATATTACTCTAGAATGCAATGTTGTTTTTACACAGGGCCTTTTTCACATAGAAACAGATTCAAAAGGATGTCAAAATGCTTGACTGATGCTGTAATCATTCTTTAGTTCTTGCTGTTCTGGAGCTAGTCTCAGGTAGTTCATGCATTCTCCTCATATCTAGTGCTTGGCCATGCACTTAAGGAGTGACACAGCAATACTGACAGGAAGAAGAGCATCCAGCAGCCAAGGTCACACTCTTCTCCACAATCTTCACCATAACTGGCACCATCACCACTGACAGATGATATAAATTCATGCAGCAGTCTCTAAATATGCTTTATTTAAATTAATAATACATTTTCAATTGTAAACAATAAAATACTACTTATATACTATTAGTTACATTGGTGCCAAAGATCTAAAGACCTGTCCCAAAAGTGCACATGCTAGCAACCTGTGCACACAGTAGAAATCTTGAGAGTGCTAGGCTTAAATTTCACTTATTTTTCTAATTTTCTCCTTAATGAAATGGCTCAGATGTAAGCAATCAGAATTTTTCACAAAGGCGGTGATAGGAACCAATTGGTGATGATAATATGAAAATCTGCTGAAGAGGCAGGAGACTCAAATGATCCTGGACTCACTCAACAAGAGTGGACTTAGTGTTAAGTTAGTTGCAGGAACTAAATGTCTGATAAATTCTCAAAATGACATTGATGATCTAATGAATCACCAATACAAAGTCAGTCTAATACATATCCAAGCAGCGTAATGAACTAAAATCTGTGATGGAATGTTATGATTGGATAGATTATCTAGAGAATTAATGCAGGAGAAATAATCTTGTTTATGTATTATTTCCATCCCCTAAATGCCTACAGTGTGATGCCTCAGGGGAGTTGTCTAGGGCCGCTTTTCAATATTCAATGACATGCCTTATGTACTGGTTAAGTGGAGTGCTGCTCTGTTTGTAGATGATTTAACTATACACACACACACATATATAATACTGCAGTCTTATTGGCTTGTGAAAAGTCTGTAGTACTGTTCCAAATCAAAGTTTAAATGTAGCCAATTTTAAAAAGCCATTTAAAAAATCCAGAAATGTCCAGGATTGGTGGGTTTTATCAATATGGATCAGGATGTGACTTGTGTGGACTTGGGTAGTCAAGTTTCCCAGAACGCATTTCACACAAAGGCTCTTCTCATTTGAATCCCCCTCCTCAGTTGTGCTGCTTCATCTTTGGCTTCACTGGATACAAGCATCAACAGCAACACCCCCCAATTCATTCTTCACTTGTTCTTAAGGTTTTGTTGAATATTTTTAGGTAGTTTGGTGCACTGAAGGGTCTCAAGTCAAGTTTCTCAAACCAAGCTGAGCTGCAATGTCAGCAAGAACACTACTGTTTCAAGTCCAGATTGATCATACTGCATCCTCCCAACATCCAGAGTCTTGGCGTGCTTGGCTTACTCCATATTTAGAAACAACCTTAGTGAACCCAAAACCCAGAACAGATGCAGTGTGCAGATCTGTAATGTACAGGACCATTAGTAAATGGAACAAGCACCCAGTAAAGCTAGTTTTAACTAGTTTAATCTAACATTAAGCAATTGATATGAACAACCATGACAGAATACAGTTTGATGTGATATTTAGTTTTATTTTTTACTTTTGCTTATATATTTTTGGAGACGTGTCATATTTGTGGCATGTCTTCTTATATGTTATTTTGTTGTGTGTGGACCCCAGGAAGAGTGCTTATCTCAGTGGCAACTAATGGGGATCTGAATAAAGAGTAAAGCATTACTGGAGAAAATTTGACATCCACACAAAGCCAAAGCTCAGTCTCAGTAAGTGCTGCAGATTGGGAGACTTTGAGAAAGTATGTGTAGAGAGCTTTACTCAGGCATGTCTGCCACCCCCTGTCACTGCTTTATAATAGTGTGATATTCAATCAACCATTAGCCATATATTGCCCACATGCATTTGAGAAGGTGTGTGATAGGTTGTGTTTATCCAGGCAACTGTTGCTAGCCACTGATGATTTATAAGAAGGGATTTGCTCAGATGGCCATTTTTTTAAGTTTGCCAAGATCATAGTGGCAGTCATCTAAAGAGTACATATCAGGTTAACACCCACAGCAAACACAGAGCATTGCATTAATTCTCCCATTTATCTGCTGTTAACCACTTTTATAGCCTTTTGCTTCTTTGACGTCAAATATCAGGAATATCTCGCCCAGCAATAAATCTGAAAAAAGACTCTAGTCTTTAAAACACAAACAGCACTGAAGAAAGCCTGCTGAGTCCAGACATGTGCAAATGAGTAGACCAGTAGAAGTTTATACTGATTCTTATAATGCGTGATGAATAGGGATGGATCGATGTAGGATTTGTAGGCCAATGCAAAAATTCGATTTGCTTGTATATTTCTGCCGACATTGATATATATATATATAAAACACATTTTAAATGCAGGAACTGGGACTCCATCTACCTGGATTCAGAAATGGAGCTTACTGCACTCCAGGTGTAATTCATGAAGCTAAAGTTGGCTTTTTGTTTTCAGTTCTGTCCTGAATTAAACTAATTTTCCATTCTACATTAAATGCAACATTAAATCCTGCACCACTAAAATTTAACCCTCTGTTAGCAAGGTCATACATACCTTGTACTGCATTAGTTGGCCTCATTGCTGATGGGGATGGCGGGGAGTACAGAGAACTGATCAGGGACTTTGTGGACTGGTGCCGAACTACCTCAAGATCAACACTGGAAAAACCAAGGAGCTTCTGTGTTTTTCTCTATGTAAAATAGGTGCAGCTTATACACCTTTATAGGTTTATATAGAATACTTCATACACAAATGTCTATTTATATTTTTTTAAGTTTCATTTTTTATCTTATTGTGTTGTATAGGTTTTTAAAAAGTATCTATTGCTTTTCCCTCTCTTCTGCTGCTCTTACCTTTTGTAGTGCTGTAGCAATGCAAATTTCCCACTTGTGGAAGTAATAAAGGTTTGTCTGACTTTACTTCATTTGGTAATTGTCTATCCAAAATGAGAAGAATTTTACTTTTAAACCAAATAATATGAACAAACAAAAGAAACTAAAATAGCGGTTAAATACAGCCTAGAGTATGAAACATGTCCACTATCTTAGCTTGCTAGTGTAACGATTCGTGCCCTCCTGTTCCACGTCTTCATGTTTTTGTTTTCGTTTAAGCCACGTGTCTTGTCCCTCGTGTTCCTGTGTAGCCACGCCCCCCAGCTGTGTCCCATGTGTTGTTAATTAGATAGTCAGGTGTTGTCTATTTCCTGTGTCTGTTTAGTCTCCGTGGTTTGTTTTAGTGGTGTGGTTTGTGTGTTGTTACTGCTTTTCCTATCGACCCTGATCTTCCGTGTTTTATGCCTCGTGTTTTGTTTTCTCCAGTTTCGTTTCAGTGTTTGTTTGTGTCGTTTATTAAATAAATCTGTTTTTTTTTTTTATTTAAAACCACGTTCTCGTGCGCTTGCCGTCAACTTAACTCCGTTTCATGACAGCTAGATAAATGTTAGCTCCTGGCTTTATCTCCTGGGTTGCATTTTTGATTATTGTCCTGCAGATTTCTGAAATGACTGCATTGCAAAATTTACAAACATCCTTGTGTTTTCTCTTGAGCGCTCCAGCAAGAAATTGTTGTTGGTTTGTAAAACCAAGTTTTATAATGCTTGATCTCACCAACATGTGGTGGCCAAAATGAATTGATGCTCATGGAAACATTGCATGGCACCCAAGACTGGGCTAGAGTCCTCCAGTCCTGCCTGGATTGTTAAAATATAAATTATGTATAATGTTTATTTCTATAAGCTTAAAAATGAGGTAAAATTAGAACAAGGCTGAAAAATATTTTGACATAAATGCTTTATTTAATATCGGACAAATATTGACAACTACGATCGGCAAACCTGCCCATGAGTTAGATAAATGTTATCATCCCCTCTTACCCCAAGTCAACAAGTTCAGTCACCCCCCCCCAACAACTATGAGCTCCACTATAGAGCCCCCAACCTAATAAATCTTAAGCAAAGCCTGATAATAATCAGAAAAACATAAAAAATAAAGACACTCTGATGATTTATGATTGTCAACACATTTCATTTGTTTTTTCTCTAATCTTCTCCTTGATGAGTGCTATTGATACCCTATTGAATCATGAGCACCTACGAGCACCTGAATATCCATGTGGGCTTAAAAAGTGACACATAAATGAGCTTCAAATCCTTCCATTACAGTTTCTACAGTGAAAGCCCTATTTTTTGTATTCTCCTCAATTTGCAGACTGTGTCAGTGTAGTTTAATGGTTGATTCTGCCTTAACCACAGGACAGCTCCCCTGCAAGCCCCTCATGTCCTTATCAGAGAGTGGCCTGGTTAAAAGTGTGGCTTAGAGAAAGAGCGGGGGTCTCACACAGAGAGTGCAGTGTGCCCGCCTGCAGGGCATGCATACACTTTGAAATACTAGAGAGTCACATGTTGTCAGAGCAGTGCTCCAAGGACAGGTATGACTCGCCAGCTGCATTTTTCTAAAGCCAAGATTAATGGATGAAATACGATGCATCCCTAAGTGTGACAGTTCTTGACACTGGAATTACTGTAAAAGGAATGCCACACTATTCTGTTCCTTTGCACTGTGAGCTGTGAAGAGATTTGGCATGCAAGGTGTTCCTTTTTCTCAGGCTTCTCCTCATGTGACCCTGTACAGAAGCTCCTCAGACTAGAGTTTTTTGTGTTTAGCCTGTTGGGTCATTTTGGAAAAGTTGTTGAAATGTGCTGCAACTTGCATTGATGCTTATATAGTATTTTTGCCTTATAGATATGCAATAACACTTTGGAGCCACTTGCCCATTTATTCATCATTTTGTTGATTAAAAGCCTCACCTGGATGCCCCAGAGACTTTTGTGAGTAGTCTTACATCAAATCCCTCAACTTCTGTCATGATTTGTGAAAAGGTTCACGGCTGCCAATCCCAGCATGAAGTCCTTAAATGTTTCTTGAAGCTGAAATGAGGTCAAGGTCTGCATTTAAAGTTGGCTTGCCAGAATGTTTTGTCCAGCATGGGTCAAGGGCTAAAAGATAAAACAGCAAGCTATCTTGTTAGCCTCACATTTTTGACATTTTGGAGATCTTCTGCCTTCATAAGAAAATCTTACATAATAAGGTATCTTAGTCATCATGCCCACTTGACCAACAGTCTGGGAAAAATTTCAGTGCTACAGTGTAAAGCTGGGGTCACCAACTTTGGTCTTGGAGGGCCAGTGTCTAGCACAGTTTGCTTAAACACACTTACCAAACTCGGCAATTAACAGATAAGTTAAACCAGTAGTGTTTTAGCTCAGAAATCACCAAACTGAATTAGACACACTCCCTCCAGGACTGGAGTTGGGCACCCCTGGTGTAAAGTCTCTTGACTGGCTGGCCCATGAAAAGACCTAAGCTGTGTAAAGTTTAGTACTGTAAATTCTCTTGATTGACCCTTACCCATGGTGTAAAGTGTCTTAGTAAGCAGCATGTGTTGTTACATACGTGAAGCAGTTTGAAAAAAATCACAATATTAATATACATATTCTTCACATACATATACAATAGATTTCTTGTATCATTCTACCATTATCTGCCATTCTCCAGAGACGGGTATGTTTGGCCTTTTGAGTTTTTTATTACCAACAGCCTTTCACATCAAACACTCAATGACTGTTTCCATACCAATGTCTGAATTCTGCAGATTTTTTTATTGTGAAATTCCACTTTAAGAATGTGGTTAAAATGAGAGATGTTGTTTAACATTGACAGTGTTCTTTATCTAATTCTCCCCCTCTTTTTGTGTAAATGTAGGACCAAAATGGTGTCACAGCATTGTGTAATCTTATCTCCATTCCTAAGCGCATGTTCATTGTTAATCGCGATGGGGCAAGGTCAGGGCTAACATGGGCTGCTCGCTCTCGCTAATGCTGGGAACAAAGTGTAAAATCGGAGGTTAGATCAACACCAGCTCCTGCCCCTCAAGCACAACTGTCACAAAGGAATTCCACACACTTCACATATAAGCCCCTCTAACAAAACACATCCCAGTAAAATATTACATGGAAGGAGATCTGTTGTACATCACTGAGCATTAAAAAGTATGTGTAAGTTCAAAAGTATTAGGCCACCAAAAAACATATATTGAAATGTATTTTTGCTGAGAAGCAGCCCTCTGTTTGATCTAAAAATATCACACTTAGAATAAACAAAAAAGGCATACTAATGCATTAAATTGTTGCATGTAACACTCAAAAAAAGCAAGCAAAATAGAAGTGAAAAGTTTAGAGATTACAGTTACACTATCTTGAAACATCTCACAATATGCAGGTGAACTGCAAACAGGTGAAGTTATCATGATGCATAAAAGAGCACCTACCAAGGGCTTTGTCTTCGTAAGCAATAACTACTCATGGGCCAAGACTTTGTGCCAAACTTTGTAATAGAATTCCCAGTCAGTTCAAAAAGAACATTGTAAAATTGTAGGGCAAGGCCAGAAAATACTGTTAAATGTGTGTGACCTTTGAGCTCTCAGAAGGCATTGCATGTAAAACATGAGAAAAAACCATTATGCTACTGTGAGAAATACAGCCTCATAGGCTCTGGAGTACTTTGGAAAACCATTGTCAGTTAACACAGTCTGCTGCTGCATGAAGAAATAAAATAAGATAATATAAGATAAAAAATTTTAAAAAGTAAAAATTACAAAAAATAGAGCAACCAATATAAAGTGCAGATAAAGAACAGTTTAACTTATAAAACTTGTATGTACATTTGTGGTATTCATACACAAGAATGTGCAGTATATGTACAGCAGAACAGATGTGCAAGCAGGCCAAAACTGTTGCAACTTGAGACTTTATTATGCTAAGAAAAGCTAAACATCAGTTCTATGCAGAAACACCACCACAAGTTTTCTGGGCCCAAGCTCAGCTCACATGGACTGAAAGAAATGTGTGCTGGAGTCAGTAAGTTCACATTTCAGCTTGTTTTCGGGAAAAATGTACATTGAGTTCTCTGTCCCAAACATAAAATGGACCATCTAGCCATGTTATCAGCGAAACAATAGCCAATACCAGTAGTGGTATGGGTGATTGCCTTATGTGTAAAGGTACCACTGACTCAGAAACATATATTGGGATTTTAGAGAGACATATGCTGTCATCAAGTTGACATCTTTTTCTGGGAAGTCCAAATTTATTTTAGCAACACAAAATACCAACTCAGAGAATGTGACCTTTGAAATGACTAAAACTTCTGTGCTCAGATGAATAGAGATTTCTTATCTGTCAGTAGATTAGCTTAGCTGTTTTCAGACCTACAGCCCCATATTCAACATTACCCAGAATCTGGTTCTGTTTCTTTAAGTGAAATGCTGGTATTGAAATCTGTGCAATGATTGGGATCTAATGAGGTGAAGAACCAAACCTGTGTTCTTCTAACAACTTTCACGTCCAACTGCAATTCCTATTATTTTTTACGGTACAAATGATTATTTGTTTGTATTCTAATATTATATAATGCTTGTAATAACTGGGCAAGTAAGTCACAGTACATTTTACCAAAATTCATAGCATAATGAGCAAATCACTTAAGCAAACACTGCACCTTCATCCCCCCACCCTGCCCCCCTCAGTCCTTTAACGATAAGAGATAAACAGTGTTGTTGAAGCGAGGGGGCTCTGTGGGGACGGAACTCTGCAGAGCAAAGATAAACTAAAAGGTTTCCTCTGACCCCTTAGATAAAGTGTTATCCTCTCTGAACCCATTACACAGCAAGCTCCTGAAGAAGGGGCTTTCCCTCAAAGATCTGTGTAGCTGTGTTAATACAGGTGCAGTCAGTAATTAAAGAGCTTTTAAACCTCCTTTCAGCATGCCACGACAGGCCAAAAAAACATAAATCTCATTTGATGCATTGACTTTTTTTTCACAAGCTTTAAATATATTTATATTTACAGCATTAAACATTGTATAAAATCTTTTACATTCTGTAATTAAGCAGAATTGTAATACATTGCATTTTGTCATGTTCAGATGTGAAATTTTAATACATCTATACTAGAAACAGTTTACAAAATTCAGAAATTGAACTGGTTCTGATATATAGTGTCCCTATCTAATGCTCTAGTTCAATGTTCCCAAATATTTGTTCATTGCAGCCCACAAAGCCAACACAAAATCTCCTTCTGCGGATTCATAACTGACCTGATGTTGTTCTTGTTGGTTTTTGTTTTGTATTGTATTGTGTCTTTTTCCCAGTTTCACCCAAACTCCAAATTCTGTTTTGTCAGTTAGCAGACACAGACACTGAGTGATTGTTCATCTTACCCACCCCAGAGAGAGCAAAACTAATTGTTTTTTCTTGAACTCTGGCCATGGATAGCTGTGACATCCACCTGATCATCCAAAATGCAAACGAACATAACACATACAGTGCAGGCTATTATTCACTTAAATTATTATGCATTCACCAAAAATACAAAAAAATGTTTTTGAAGCTGTTTATAAATGATAAAAGAATTCCATGCAATCAAAAATAGAAGAATTTGACATGGACACTGAAGAAATATCATAACTAGCTTGCTACTGCATATCAGTACTACTAATCATGCATTGTGCCAAACCAATCAAAAGCCTGAATTATCAATCAAAACAATTTCTATTGTTTTTTAAAATATGTTTGGGTAATTGCCTCTATTCCCTGGTCTATATGTTAGCCTTGAGGTAGCACGCTAGCCACAAGCTAACTTTCAGTCATGACATTGTGGTTTATTGGGACGATGTGCTGTGTTTTTTGTTCAACATAATACAGACACTTTTGGACTAGAGGAACTTTTACATAGTTCCTAGAATCAGTGGAGAATTTCCCCCTCTTTTGTGTGTTTGCACTGTAAGAACTGAGGATGATTAGAATTGTTAGAAAGTCATTCTAAGGAACCTTTTCAGCTCCTACTTGAGGGTTGGTACTTGAGCATGTGAACAGCGATGGGTCCAGATGAAAATGTGTCCGATCCATTTACATAAAAGTGTATTATGACTGATCCAGAAAAAAAGTGCACTGTGATCTGTTCAGATGAAAATGTACCCGATTCATCCAGATGAAAGTGTACCATGACTGGTTCAGACAAAAGTGTACTGTGATTGGTCCATACAAAAGTGTACTCACTTAATTCAGAAGAAAGTGTACAATGCTTGATACAATAATCCAGACAAAAGTGTACTGTGATTGGTCCAGACAAAAGTGTACCCACTTAATTCAGTAGAAAGTGTACCATGATTGGTCCAGACAAAAGTGTACCCACTTTATCCATACGAAAATATGCTGTGATTGGTCCAGACAAAAGTGTGCCATGATTGTTCTAGGCAAAACTGGACTGTGATTGGTCCTGATGAAAGTGTACCACAATTGGTCCAGATGAACCAATTGTGTGTGATGAAAACTGATGAAAGTGATTGCAACCTCCATTTATAAGAAATCTGTGTGAAACTTTAGCCATTAGCAAATGTGTGTGAAACTACAGCCCTTAGCATTGAAAAAAATTTTAATGGACCAACAGCAAAGTCCAGACTAGGAGCTCCCTAGTAGGTAATTCCCTACTATGAAAGTGCCTTTTGATACACTGTATTGTAACATCTTTAAAAAGCACAGTTATTGTCAAAAGCTGGGGGACAAAATTGTTTAAATATAATAAAGTAAATCCTTTGTCACCAATACAGATCTGAGTTAAGTCCACTTATTCCATCACACATTTTAGTGCAGGTATTAAACAGTGAATTTTGCTTGCAATAAAACTACTGTAATCTGTCAACAAAGTTTTGCACTAACAACAAGAATATGGATGAGCGTTCAGATTTGGGACAGAGACATGTTTACAGTGTTTCATCACATATTATTCTCAGTGCACCATGCAAACAGACTTGGGAACTCCCCAGCTAGGACTACCACCACTGTAATACCCCTACCATTCAGGATCAGCCAGCGACTCATGCGAGACCAAATACAAGACCTAAACACAATAGTCATGGCCGAACATTTGACTGTACTGAATAGTCTGTGTGTTTAGCACAAAGCAGTTGGGAAAAGCTATTTCCACAACATAGAGTGAATTCTTTCCATAACAGGAATTCAGTTCTCATGTTTTGGGAATAATCCCTTTCATTTTTTCCCACGACAGTGTCTTTAAACTGTCCCGTGGACCAGTGAGTGCATCATTCACTGCCCAGCTTTCTCATCTATATCTAATATCCCACATGAGTAAACCTACACTGACAACATGATTTCTTGGCTCTTTATGTGAACGTGTTTTATCAACAGTGCTCAACAGTTTGCAGCTCTGAAATCATTGTTTTGATCAAATACTGCATATCCTACATTACATTTTAAAATCCTAAAATCCTAAGACTGATGTAAATTACCTCTAGCTTCACAGTATTATGTAAGTTCAGAAAACAGTCTGGGCTAAAAAAAATTTCTTACATGAATAAGCATTAAACTGCTATAGGTGGAGTTGGAGGAAATACATAAACTCTTTTATTTCAGAAAAAATTAGGCCTTTAAAAAATAATAATTTAATTGTTTTTTTCACGTTAATGCATGTGTCAAAAAATACTCTTTTAATATACTGGCAAGCAAATCATCTTAATCATGTGATGAATCAGTGAAATTAGCCTTTACAAGTCACAGGTATTGCCTGGGAAAACAAAAACATGATGTAAATTTAGTATTATTAATTTGCTCTAAACCTATTTAAAATAAACCTATTTAAAAAAAACAACAAACAAAACCTACACAAACATTTCTGATCATTGAAATAAGTCTTGATGAATGTTTATGTAGATTTCTGTCAGTTGTCATGAAAGGTTTTCATAAGTGTTATGAAGCCTTACAACTATTGGCCTTGAGTGGATAGGGATGCACAATATATCTCCTGTTAATGGTTATTGCGATATCAGCCTCTGATATTGCAGTATCCCAATGAGCCTAGTCCCAATCAGTGTTTTAAAGGATAACCAATCACAGCTCCAGATGAGTGTTACTGCTTACTTGATTTTAATTAATTGAGGTGTTCATACTGTCCAACAAAAGTAATTTTTTTTTTCTGGCCAGTCTATAACCATTAAACACTTTGATTGACTGACGTGTTTTTTAGGCCCCTTTTTTCAATATTTTCCTACTATTTAATTTGTTTTCTATAACATTTATTGTGGGTTTGTGCACCAGAAATTATGTAATTTACCCATTTATTCCTACATTACCATTTTCAAGTTTTTCTGTTTTTATGAATGGGTGTGGCTAGGAGTGGAGGAGGTTAAATGTGGAGATAATGAAAGTGACTATTTGTCACTATTTGAACACACCAATCACACAAAGTGTACCACAATGAAATGTGACCTCTGCATTTAACCCATTCACACATGGAGCAGTGGAAGATATCAACAGCACCTGGGGAGCAGTGTAGCGGGACGGTACCTTACTCAGTTTCTCAGAACCTGCAATCTTCCAACCACATGGGCAAAGTGACCACTGTCCATTAATAAACGCGTTAGTTTTCTGACAAAACTCAATTTGAAAACAGGCCATTTTTGCAGCATAGTTTCTATATATGGTCTGTATAGATGGGAGAGTAATTGCATTACATTTTGAAATATATTTACATGCTTTAATTCCAGAAAACTGGTCATATGGGCCTTTAATATAGTGAAAGGCAATATATAGCAGTATAATTGCAGTACTAACAGTTTGTTTGTATCGTGCAGCCCTAGTTACTGAGATACTTTGTTATGATTTGTATTTGATGATAATGTGTTGCTGTGCCTAAATTCCTGTTTAGAAAAACAAAAAAGTCTGTACGTTCAGACTCAAACCTCAATACAGAATGCAAAGTGAATGCAGATGTAATTCATGTGACTTGACTGAAATGTAACTGAATGGGTTTACCTGCATAACCCACTCAACTAAATGTTTTATCCAATTCAGTATGAGCAGCAAAGCAAAACTAAAACGTTAACTCTTGACTTCTAAGGGTTAAAGCTCATCATTTCATTTCAGACAAGCATTGTTTTTGTCATTTCTTTGTCTTGAGAAAAACAACCCACATCCTTGGAGAAACAGGTTAGAAAGAGGAGAGCGGCTTTCGTTTCTCTCCAGCTGAATGGCCTCTGAAGTGGGCTGCTTTGAAAGGCTGATGAAGGCCGGTGCTTGTCAGTAGTAAATAATGGATGGCCTCCGCAGCTCCTCTCAGTCATATTCCTCCTTGAGAAGTGTCTGGTAACACATTAAACTCCAGTCTGAATGGCTCACATCTTCCAGCTTCTCTGCCAGCCACTGCCTCTCTCTATCTCTCTCTCTCTTGCTCAGTCTCTCTATGTCTCCTGGTGGGAAGGACTTGAAGAGCGTCAATCGGTACAAAGGGGACTCAGGCGTGACGTAGGGGGCTATTGTGTGCCTTTGTGCCAATTCGCTGCCCTGTCTGTCAGCAGCAGGGCGTCTCTACCTGATGGGCCGCCTATCAGCCGAGGGCTCTAGGGCACATCAATCACTGTGTCTCATCTCATCTCCCCTGACTCACTTGTTCAGAAACAACAACACAAGGCCAAGTGACCTGCACACCCCATGTAATGAAAGCAGCACATCTCGGGGACCCACTGCTAGTTAGAGACCCCCTTCCATCACCACTAAAAATCACATACAGTTTTTTTGCTTGCTTGTTTGTGTGTTTGTAACATGAGATGAATGGAGATTTGCAGTGGTTCATTACAGTCTATATGTAATATCTCATGGGCACAGACTTTATCTTAAATTTACCAACAATAGACCAAATGTAGCGGAAGTGTTTCACTGATTGATCAGCTATTTTATGCTGCATCATAAGTTTTCTACAATTATCGCTGACACCATTAGTGAAAATGCTTCTATTCTGCATTTTTCACAATTTTCATTACTTCTTATAGTTTCAGTATAAATGTTTGTGTGGAATTTTAACATGTATTTCATAATTCCCATGTATTTGGTATGTACCACTTTTGCTTTAATGACAGTGGGCAGTTGAGCTGACATGGACTCCACAGGTTGCTGCAAAAGCCTCTGATGATCAAATCTACCCAAGAGTCTTCAGAACAAGTGCTTTAACAGAAAGAATAAGACTCAAAAGAAGTCTGACCATAATAAATTAAATGTCATAAATTTGGTTAAATTTGAATTGTGACCTAAATATAGTGCTCAATCTCGACTGTTTTGTCTTCTTTCTTCTTGTTACAGTTTTTTGCTTGATTGTTTGTTTAATTTGTTTCATTCCAAAATAAAATGAAAACCCACAGACAAGTGATCTCAGACAAGTGTACATCTGAAGTCTGAACTGAACTCAAAATGAGAAAGTGTAAATGCTGATGATGCAGCCCATCGATAGGCTAAAAAACAGAATTCCGTGTTCGCTTACCCACCTAGCTCTGGAGTGATCTGAGAGCTTCCAATATTGAATGAGAGCACCAGGAAGGAGAAAATAAAACCAAGGCTTTGCCAGGGTTTTAAAAAACCTTCAACCACACTGGCTCATTGTGGGTAAGAATGCACACTATTACCATAGAGGAAAGGGTCACTGCAAGTAAACACAAAACTCAAAGCCCAACTGAGCACATATTTTTGTACTGAGTTTTTAGATAGCAGCTGTCTGGCACCATCATTAATACCCTATTGAAAGAACAGCTTAAGGAAAAATAGTGCTCCATGATTTTGGTACAGTTCATCCTTACTGTATACATATAGAATAAAGGGTGTTATTATATATAAAGGGTTTGATTACTATATAGTTAACTCAAATAAACTTCAAACTCATTAAGCTGTAGTATGGAACTTAAAAAAAACCTGTCACCATCCAGTTAGATACTGCACTGTATGTTGTAAGCTAATGAAAGTTTTACAGCAGGATGTAGATGCCTATCATCCAAGCAACCTTGAAGAATGTTTGGCACTGCTTTGTGAATCTGATAGCAAGAGCATTACTCAAACAAGGGCATCTTCATATAATAATATTGCTATTTTCCTGCCATGTATGCCAACAAAGACAGTAGCACCCTCAGTCAAGCATAAAAAGAAGGCAAATTAGCATGCATATATAATTACATAATAATTATAAGATAATTATGTTACATATCTCAAATACAGCATCAGTAGCAAAATTCAAACAACCATTTTAAAAGGAAAATGATTAAAAAACATATTTATTGATTAAAATTATTTATTGATTGAAAAAAACATTTTCCCACCCACACTTTTTAAATGTCATTCAAAAGTCTAATATTGTCTTTAGGCAGATGTGTGTGCCTTCAGCATGATGGCTTAGTGTTTAGTTTTTATGCAGGTCCTTTTCAGCTTTTGTTCAAGCACAACACTTATCTCTAACCAGAGCTGAACAGAGTGGACTATGGGCCTAATGAAGGTCATCTCCCCAGGCTACAGGTCAAACCAGAATGCCAAAACTTTTCTGAAAAGTCGACGCTTCAAATGTAGCATTGTATTGTCATAAGCTGATAATCTCTTAATGGCCATATTCATAAAAAGGTAGGGAAGGGAGCTGCTAGTTAAGCTGCTTGGCTAAGCTCTGCTTTTTTGGTCGCTGCCATTTAAGCTCATAATGGCAAGGAGATATCAAGCGTCTTAAGAGAAAGTCAGCAGCACTTTCTTTTACAGTACCTTAGGTTTTAGGTATTGGAATAGTAAGTGTAAGATAAGTTCAAAGTACTAGCTAATTGTTTTGTGCAGCATGGTGTTCCAAAATAAATTAAGTAAATTGAAATGCCAAAAAAGTTCTACACTCATCAAAAAGATTCCATTTAGTACTCACAACAAGTTCTTTGTCTTGTAACTAGATTGGAACCCCTATTAGAGCTATATAGAACCATTGTCTATAGTTCTTTGTCTGGTTAAAGGGTTCTTTGCGAAGATGGTTCTGTATAGTACTTATAAAGAGTCCTTTGACACTAAAATCCTGGAACCCAACCCATCCATCCATCCATTTTCTAAACCGATTCTTCTATTTTGGGTTGCAGGGAAGCTGACGCCAATTCCAACCAACTACAGGCCTAAGGCGGGGTACACCCAGGACAAGAGGGGCAACCCATCGAAGGGCAATACAGAGACAGAATTCTGGAACCCATTTTAGTGCTATATAGAACAATTTTCTTTAGGTGGTTAAACGGTTCTTCTCTATGATGGAAAACCATTTAATAATGTTTTAAAGAACCAAAAGCATCAAAGTAGGCTTTACTATTGTTATAGGTCTTAAAACCTTTTTTGGAACTGTTGTTCCTATTGTTGAACTATTGTTAAGAGTGTGACAATTAACTTTAACTGTGACTTTAAGCACTGATGGCAACATCCTTCCCTAGCTGTAGCCATCTCGAAGGTTATCAGTGTTTCACTGCATTTGCTTACCTGATGACATATCTTCGGGAAAAATGGGGAAAAGAACAAGAAAACTAGCTTTTGTTTTACTGAAAAAAATTCACTCACTTCAATGAAGGATGTGTTGTAAACAGTTGTAAATACACCTTATATAAAGCTGCTTAAACCTCATTTTTTAGGAATTATGGCAAACTAATGTTGTAGAATTGAAACGGGCAGTGACAGGTGCAGAAAAACATAGCCATAGCCATCCCTGCTGTCGTCATTCTAAAGTCCTTATTAACTGGGTAAGTGGAGGTGTAAATTTGCCAGGGGTGGAGTTAAGTGTCCCCTCCCAATACTTCACTCTCAAAATTGTTTTTTAAAATACACAGACACACACATACACACTTACACACTGAAATGTTACTTTATTATACACCCACCTTTTATCAAGACTTTAGAAAATGTAGAACATTTTAAAAGGTTCACAAACTACTGTATGTACAGATGAATATGCACTCACATAAAATAGTGACAGTAATTTTAATGCCACTAAACTATAGTAAAATATCTTTTACAGTACACTTACTTTTAAGATGCTTGCATCTCCTCACACTGTGCAAATACTGAATTACCAAAAGTAATTCTTAAATAACTACTACAAATGTTTCTGTAAGTTCAATAACACTAGGCTGTTGTGAAGGTTATGTTTATAAAATTGCTTTAGGTTCCCTATACTTTAAGGAGGTAGACGAGATAATTGATTAAGAACTTGATTAATTGATATATTGTGTAGTGTAAGGATCTTTGAAGGTTAGCAGAGTCAAAATGTTTCATCAAAAACATACCTAATATCTCACGGTGTCCTTGGGTGTCCTATGGATGAGAAAAAAAAGTAAACATTCAGTCACCCAGTCTCTTTAAATCCACACGCACTCTCTATTTAACTGTGCGCACACCTGAGGGACAGCTTATCTCAGATCAAATTGGTTTTGGGCAGAAGTCAACTTGTTGCACACTCATTTGATTCATTGGTGTGATACGGTTCTCTTTACCCTGAGGTCAGACATGCACACAATAGCTTGGCTGAGTCACTGTGTGGTTTGAGCAGACACACTGTAAGAAGGCAGAGATGTTTGGCCTTCTCGCCAAGGCTAAAGTTTTGGAAGTTCTTTCTTCAGACAAGATTCCAACACGTTAACAATGCCGGCAGGCCTATAAAGTCTGCATCCAGCCTGAAGGAGTTGCTTTTTGTGCTGGAGACATGAGTCACAACTTCCAGACGGTTTTGTGTGTGTTTGCGTGTATGCCGCCAGATTCAGCCACAGTGATGGTGGGGAATTCACCTCTTTCTGTTCAGTAACCAAAAGAAGTAGAGGCTGGGGCAGGCTGGGGGTAGGGGATTTATCTCCTGAGAAAACATTTTAAATCACTGTGCTCTGTATGAACTGGCGAATCATAACATTAAACAATAATAGCTAATGCTGCCTTAAGAATGTCAGATCAGCAAGACTCGACCAGATCAGATTACCATCACATAGTTGTGAGGGCTAGGGGTGTTGTTGGGGGGGTGAAGGGGACAAAAAGTGTCCTTTGGAGTAATGTTATAAAAAACACACCCTTTGATTCCCTAAAGAGCCTTTGTTTTTGAAGTGTAAAGTCATAATTGATAAAGAAATTCACGCAAGAAAAGGTCTAGAGGATCACCAAGAACTGCACAGAGGAAGTATTTACTCAAATCCACTTCACAAATCAACCGAACCCCTCCAAAAACAACTCTTTCTTTCTTTTTCATCATGATTGTTTCTCTGCCAACATTTTAAAAGCATGTCCTTGGGGAGGAGAACAATGTGTGAGAGCCGATGCTATCTGGGCAGAGGAGGGCTGCAGTGGCAAAAGAATGGCAGCATTGTACCCAGCAATGCCTGAAGAGGCTGTGGACCAGCGGAGACGCAGAGCAATGAACAGGTATTGGAGAGGGAAGCCAGAGAAATCTGCCAGAACACACCAGTCCCACCAGACTGAGTCTTTATTTCACACAAAAGCAATGGCTGACAGAAAAAGGGGGAAAGCTTTTTAAGGGTCAGAGTAAAGAAGAAGTAGAGATTTATGGAGAATGGAATTTCCCTTCCCATCAACTCTTCAAAGTGTTTAACAGAAGCTGCAGTTACAAATCAAAAGCATTTGCAATTCAGTATTAATTGTTCCTGACCACCTGTTAACTGCCGCTGAACAAAATACATTTGTGTAAATAGAACAGGAAGTGTTAAATTACAATTTGAATGTATATGCATATGGTAAAATGATAACTATTTTTGTTATTTTTGTCATTTTTAAGATCAAGCAAAAGGTAAGAATGATGGACTCAAGACTATTAATGCAAAATGTTAATTCAACGTAAATAAAAGTCATTAATTATATACATCCAAGTAATTATGTTGCCTTACTTTAATAACTACACTACTGCTCTACTTCAGGCTCAGACACAGAAGTACACAAGACTGTCTCATGTTAATTGCATGTTGAAATCACCACAGATCACAGAATCTCACCTCTCACTGAAAATTAGACTCTCTCGGGCTATCCATGCTCCCATGCACTGACTTTTTGCGTTCAAGTTACTGAAAACTGAGCTGTATCTAGTTAGGTGATTAATTATAGTTACTGGTTACTTCTATCAAAAGTAATTAAATTAAAATACTGATTACTGCATTTAAAAAGAAATTATTTACCAGTAAATGTAACTTTTGCATTACTTTGGTTATGATATACTACATAATATACTATATATTAATGTTACTATAAGACACTGTGGGACAGACAACTGTCCATTTGTCAATTTTATCTGTCATTGCATCCATTATTACTATTAACTCAAGATATATTTACTTGTCTCATTTTCATTGATAACACTGTTAAAAAAATAGGGGGGATAAAGCAGCCCTACCACAGCTGTCTGTACTAAATGCTAGTAGTAGAAAAACAGTGATTCTTGCTAACAAGGCTGGATTATAGTGCAATCCTGCACAGTTTAAAGTGGCATTGAATTCATGTTGTGTAGTATGTCCACACTATCATAAAGTATTTTAGGCATTGTGTTAACCAGAAAAAATTATTTCTTGATGATCCTCCTGCCTGTACTGTTTTTCTGCCTCTGTAATTCAGGCACTGCTCTCAGGTAAGTGCCTGCTGCCTAATGAATTTATTAGCCAATTAATCTATGCAATCCTTAGTGCTGAATGATTTTATAGCAAAACCACAATAACTGTTAAAACCTCAGTTAATGAACTTTGCTTTGCTCAATTTTAATCAAATCATTTATTTTGCATAAATAAAATCACTTAATCTGGTCATTACTATGTGAAGTAGATTTTTTAGTTTGAATTAAAAACTACAGTGCAAATTACCTGTTGAACCACATATTTTCTCTGTTTGCTCCTCCCTGTTATACTCCGAGACATAGCGAGTGTTTGGTTACTGTATCATCAAGGTGCTAGCATACAAATGCACACACACAGAGGCAGCATTGTGGGGCCTTCCCCAGAGGCCATGCGCAAAAGACTCTGACATTTCTCCAAGAGAAAGAGCAACCCAAAGAAGTGAAAGGACCTAGCTGAATGCTGTACTTGACTCTGTAGACTCCTGCTAAGGTATGGTCACTGGAGGATTAGGCGTGGACGCTAGACGTCATCTCCGGTTACATCTGTCAGACTTCAACACTTGACCCACAGTCTACTGCTCATGGGTCTGGTTTCACCTGGAGTACAGCTCATTGTACGTAACACAACCCACCATGTACCTTTCTAAGTTAATGATACTTGATATGTACACATGGGTATGTGGCAGTGGGCTAGCAGGAAAACAGGCATTACAGTATACTGTCATTGCAATGATAAACAACTTCCAGGTCAGAAGCTATTTATTGATAAATCGACTTCTTTGTTTGTATTATTTTATTATTTCCAAAACAACTGTTCAGCAGAGAAGCATAAAATGTGTGTAAATAAGGTATACACTGTGGTGCTTGAGTGTGTTCACAATGACACTTTCACTTAACTTTAGCCAGGAAACCAGCCAAGTAAATTTTGTTAAAAACCATGCAGTCTTTACACATACTATACTTTGACCATTCAGTCCATATACATAAACTGAATTGAATTTCAAATAAATGTGTCATTTATCATTATGCATACTGTAGTTCATAAAATGAAGTAGACTAGATCATCTACTACACTAGGACTATAGGGTCTGCCAGACTCCCTTGCATTCTGATCTATTATCACATGCCTGTGTAATTCTGAGGGATAGAAAGAGTCATGTTAAAATCGATGATGAATGTTTGTAGTATGTAGTACCTGAGGAAAGTGAAAGTGACTCTTTGTCATTGTGAACACACTCAAGTGCCACAACAAAATGTGACCTCTGTATTTAACCCATCACACATGCACACGTGGAGCAGCAGGCAGCTACCACCAACACCTGGGGAGCAGTGTAGTGGGGCGGTACCTTGCTCAAGGGTACCTCAGTAGTGCCCGGGCCGGGACTCGTGTCCTAACCACTAGGCCACCACTGCCCATGGAATGGTGGGGAAAAAAAAGTATTATAAAAGAAAAAAAATTGATTATAAAGTGTTGAGGCCCCAGATACATTCATAAGATCATTTGCAGCATAAAATTTCCATTTTTCACTTTTTGTGCCTCTGTGTTATTAAAACTAAATCATAGCTCTGAGACTGGAAATCACAAATTTCCTTTACAGTACACACAACAGGCAGGCTTAACGCTCACAAATTAAACCCTAGCTCACAGATATGCGAGCATATGGACAGGGAGGCCCTTAATCCGCTTACACATATACTGTTGCTTGATCTGTCAGTGCTGTCTGAGAAATATTAAATTAGATGAGATGGCATACAGGCACGAGTCCATAACAGATCATGATGAGCATGGCACATACAACACATTCAGCAGCTAAAGGCCTGAGTGACACTGCTCTCTACATTAAAGTGAGTCATGAAGCGTTGCCATTGTAAGCTTGTGACATTTCCCTGATCAAAGTCTTTGGTTTACACTGAGTCGAACATGAAGAGTGGGGGTGAAAGTGGGGGGTGTGCGAGGACTGCAGTTCATAGGTTTGTAATTGAATCCAGTGTTTTTAAAGAGGAATCCATTTAGCCAGCATGTCCATGGGATATTTGCTCTGAAGTATTGCAAAGATGCCCATTCTCAGCCTTTTCTGCAACACTACTTTTCCACATTATCTTATATGACTTACAGTTTCTTCAAGTATCAGTCTCAATGGTTTGACAGAATTTATGATAATATATAATAATAATATATTTTCATGTGTCTGGCTCATGTTCAGTCTTCCCTACAATACCCGGCATGCATTAAACACAAACATGTCATACAGTCACTGGGAATCCCTGAGGTGTCATCCAATCTGGACCACTAGCCTAGACTGAGTTAAAGGCTTCCAAGCTTAAATGCAGCCAAGCTCCCAGAATTGTAACTTTTACCTCTGTCATAAAGAAATCATAAAGACAGCACTTCTGTCTTTATCCAGAATATATAGGATTGAAAGCATGTTTTTTCACCATTTTAGCATGAAAAAAACACAAAGTAAAACAGCGGCCACATAGCTACCTTGCTAACTTCAGTGTTTAGTTTGTTCTTTTTTCATATCTTATAACTTATTTCAGAATAATCTTCTTGAACAACCCTTTCTCTCCACTGTAACCATGATTTGAAGACAGTTATGTAATATGTACACTGATCAGTCATAAAATTAACACCTCCTGCCTAATATTGAGTAGGTCCCCTCATGCTGCTCAAACAGTTTTAACTTTTTATCAGAGTGAGCAATCACATTTTGTGCAACTGGAGCTTCTCTTTGGGACTGGACCAGACAAACTAGTATTCACTCCCCACAAACATCAGTGAGCCTTGGATGCCCATGACCCTGTCATCAGTTCACCAGTTGTCCTTCCCGTGGATCACTTTTGGTAGGTACTAACCATTGCATATCTGAAACACTCCACAAGGCCTGCCCTTTTGAAGATGCTCTGACTCATCTAGCCATCACAATAAGGTTAATGTGAAAGTGGCTCAGATCCTTACGCTTGCCCAGTTTTTCTGGTTTTCATTTACTTCAAGAACTGACTGTTAACTTGCTGCCTAATAATCCTATTATGCCTAAAATGTTATTCATTTCACCTGTCAGTGGTGTTAATGTTATGAATGATCAGTGCATATGCAAAAGTCCCTCCTACCCACATTAGAAGAATAGAAGGGGGAGTTTCCTAGTCCATTTCCTAAAATTTCGCTGTATAGACTATTGCAGTGAGTTTGATAATTTGCCTATCCGAAACATTTTCTATTTATTTTAAAGTAATTTTTTTCAGTTTAGCACCTTATTTACTAATGTTTGAAAGAAACAAAATGATCTCCCAGCATTTCACATCATAAGGTGACTTTATAAGTCACAAACATGCAGAAATCAGAGGTGGGCAGTGTGCTAGTCACAACAGAGTGCCTAAACTTCATAGCAGAATGGAGTATGCACTGCACTAGACTACAGAGTCTCCAGAGAAAGAAAGACACACGAAACATGTGGCCTTGACAGGATATGGTGTCAGATCAGCTGTGCTTTACCATTAATGTTTGGGTCTGTGAGCACTGCCACATGCATGGGCCTTTATGCTATCTGATACCAAATGTTATCTAACACACCAGCCATGTGTGCTAACAATACACAGAAGCAATATCTCCCCAACTTCATGACGGAGCCTTCCATTAGTAAAGTCAGAGTTGCTAATGGGTTTTGCAGCCATTTAAGCTCATGGTTTTTCAATTAGAGACATCAGTCTGTAGACCCCAATGCACACCAGCAAGAACATCTGCCATAGAGTTGCATGGAAACAATAGACAGCATTAATTCTAAAAGCTTTTCTAACACTGAAGAGTTTTAACCTCATTAGAAGCCCATCTCTTAGGAATTGGAGGAGTGTCTAATGGTGCTGAGACTTGATTATCTTTGTGTGTGGTTCATTGGGGTGTGACTGACAAGCTAAATAGCTCCAGATCAATTTCTTTGGATGAAAGAAAATGCACATATTAAAGCAAGGATGTTGTAAAGGCAGGTATCTGGCTCATTCCCCTTCTCAAACACACCCACAAAACCTGGAAAGGAATTTAAGAGGCACTTTAGCAGAAATCTAATTTGTACAGGACATTAGTCCTCCAGGACCTTTGCATACTATTTGACCAACTATGCTTATGTGGCTAACAGTGAATCAAATCCAGTAGACACTGATCAGCATTATTTCATTTGCATCATGCTAATTGGTGGAGGTTAATTTCATTCATTTTTAACAACACATCAATTAAAAAGCACCTTAAACCAGATTTGTCAATACCCAGTGGTGCTGCAAAGTCCAAGAGAGCACAACTGCCCCATCACTCAGCATGATGCTAGCCAGCATGGGCATCTGCTATCTGACCTAACACAATTGCCAGTAAGTGTTCTCCTCTTCATGTGACACAGAGGAAGCATGTGCTAGCCTTCACTCTCCTAGTGTTGGTGGTATTGGGAGCCTTAGCAAGTGGGTGGAATTGGAGACCACATAATGAGGGGGTTACAACAAAAAACATTTGGACGTCAGTAAATTTGCATGGGGTTTGGCTATGTCAGTGTTTTTGCCACTAACCCCTACCCACCCCCTCACAACCTCGCTGTTGGTTTTAGTGGTGGTCTGATAACATCCAGATACAGAACTTTTCCGATTGGAAAATGCGGGTGAGGCAATATTTTGTGCTGGGTGATAGAACTTCTCCATCCTCTCTGCACTGGGACAGTGATAGCAGAAGGAGAAAGAAAATAATGGCAAACCGAAAAGCAACATCCCAAGAGGTGATTATAGGGGTGATTATATTGGAAGCTGAAGGTATAAAGCTTGATATAATTACTATGATTTATAATTACTTGATATTGCTGTTTTAGTAAAACTGCTAGTGTAATGCACTAATAAAGCCTCCCTCATCTAAATTTATTGCTATACAGATGCTTGAGTTTTATTGCTGTAACGTTTAAAATGTTTTTATTGCAGACACCCCCTGATAAACTAATCCAGTCTTAAGGTCTTTATCCATTCGCTACCATCATCTGTTTTATGAGCTTGTAATAACGTAGATGCAGTGATGACAGTTAAGAGTCGATGAGTTCATTTGTGTCAAAAATGCAGCTGGGCACTCTGTGTGTGTGTGTGTTTGTGTGTGCATGTGTGTGTGTTTGTGTTACCCGATCTGTGGTTGGGCACAGCTGGCTTTTCCCCTTTTTTCACTCCATTTCTCTTCGTTCACCCATACTTTAAACTCCTAACACATACTCCCTCTCTATTTCTCTGTCTCTCTCTCTTTCTCTCTCTCTCACTCACTCACACACACACACACACACACACACACACTAGTCACACTCAGCCAAATTAAAGTCACACATGCTGAGCGACACTGAATGACTGCCTGACTGTCTGTCCCCTCTGGAAGCTCCCACACTGAACCTTGTTTACGTCTGACCCGTGAAATCCTCAAAATGACCTGAGCTAACGGTGGAGTGGTATTTAATATAGCATCAGTTTAATGACACATGGGGCTTACTTAGCCAGCAGATTTTACCACTACTCCACAATTATTAAGGCTAAAAGGACTGTAAGTGTTGAATCCCCAGTAACAACGAACCTAAACCAATCAAGAAAGTAAAGCCAGAAGCTTTATTATCAGATACCAATTACGTAATCTGATTTTAAGAGGAATTTGGGCATATTTAACTATCCTAGGAGTATAAGTCTGCTACTTAACTGAAAAAAAAACCATTTAGACAACAAAATATATTTTAAGGTCAACGTGACTCATAAACAATAATATTTTTCCTTCCTTGGCATTTTTGCTCTAAAAACATTTTGGCTTTTAAATGGTATGTGGTGATTATTTCAGTCAAGACATTATATATAATAGATATGACCACAGTCTCATAAATATCTAACTTATATGAGATTAAATCCTGATCTCATAATGACCTTACAGTGACAGCACATCATGATATCACCTGTCTGATATCACAGTGAAATTCCTTTTTTCCTGTAATCCCACCAGAGGGAGATTTACTTAAGACCTGTTGTAAACAATCCAAGGGATGCCCTCAGCATCGAGTATTGCTTTAGTGTGCCCCTGATTTGAACTTCTGAGATCTGCTGGGTGCAGTTTCCACACTGATTTACGTGTTCCGGAAGGAGCTAGCAAACACGCACGATACTGATCGGCTGGCTTTCTCTTTCTGCCCACTAGAGGAAGGTGAAATTCCTTTCTGCATCATTACACCCAAACACAGCGAGCCTGGGTGGCCACACTAAAGCTTTACACCCTTTACTGAAGACCTATAAACACACCCACATCCTCCAAGCAGTGGGCTTCTATCTGATATGTTCCAAGTTTGACAACAGCAATATGTTTTTAGCCCATTACTAAGCAATGTGTAACTTTCCCACTTCTACCACTTCACTTCTGGACTAATTAACTATTTACGAATTACGTAAGAACATTTCAGTTCAGTGCTTGCTACAGCTGATGTTATCAAATACATGCAAGTCATCCTTAGGGGAAATACAAAGCAGTGTATCTGAAATGTAATCCATTGTGTAAGACAATCCAATGCACCTTCATTGTTTGCGGACAAAGTGAAGTCTGAACACAGATATGGAGACCATCTTTGATCTGATAAAGGTAAGGGCTTCTGTTGTTCCAAAGTAATCTTCACTATTGCTATCTAATCAGTACTTATGGAGGCCTGGTGTGACTTTATATGTAGCCCTGATAAAAATATAACTGTAATGCAAATTACTATAGGGAAAAGTGGGGTTTTTTTACATCCACATGCACCTAGAAGAACAGAAAATAGAACATTAGAAAAATAGAAATGAGTGATAAATGATACTAATAAAAAATACTGTATGTGCATAATTCTGTGTACATCCACTGATTGTCATCAACATTCTTTTGTCAGTAGAATATTGTACTCCCCTTTTTTCTCTTACAATGTGTTACATAGTGAAAGGTATTTGTGAGATAAAACTTTTCTGACAGAACACTTCTCATGTTCTATTGCTAGTAATTATATGAAATAACAAAATAATTTATAATATATTTATACACCACAGTCAGCTTAGTGCCATTATAACATCACAACTTACCAGTCGGCCTGTGGAAATGATATTAGCACAATAAATTTGGGTTGGGATCTTCATGAAATGGATATCCATGGAATGGATTTCATTGATAAGGATCACCAACTCAACATAAGCCTCAGATTATGATGTGCAATGCCAAGCATCAGCTGGAATGGTGTTGAGCACCTCACAACTGGACTCTTGAGCAGTTAAAACATGATTTCTTGAGTGGTTAATTATTTTTTCACTATCTGGCACTCTAATGGATGAGTCTGTGTTTGGCTGATTCCAGGAGAATGCTACTTACCAGAATGTAAAGTGTCAACCGAAAAGTTCAGTGGAATCCTTATCCTTAGTTCAAGTGAAGAGTAATGTTCATGCTACAGTGTACAAAGACATTGTAGACAATTACATGCTTCCACCATTATGGCAACAGTCTGAAGAAGGCCCTTTCCTGTTTCTGTATATCTGTGCCCCTGTGCATAAAGTAAGAAAATTAGAGGAGTTTTGTGCGCAGAGTAACTCCAGTGCTGTTCTGATCTCAACCCAGCTGAACACCATTGAGGTGAAATGGAATGTTACCAGGTCTTCTTGTCCAAGTTCAGTGCCTGGCCTTAAAAATGTTTGAATAAATGGGCACAAATTCCCACAGACACTGTGAAATAAGTGTATATAGCTGTGATGATCAGCTGCTAATATACAGTACTTTTAAATGTCCATTGTAAGTTAGCAAAGTACTCCTAAAAACCAAACCTTTTCAATAAATTAATAATTACTTATACAATGTAAAATTTATACTATATACAGTGGACGAAATAATTATTTGACCCCTTGCTGATTTTGTAAGTTTGTCCAAAGTCTCAGAACAGTATCATTTTAATGGTAGGTTTATTTTAACAGTGACAGATAGCACATCAAAAAGAAAATTGAAAAAATAACTTTAAATAAAAGATAGAAACTGATTTGCTTTTCATTGAGTGAAATAAGTATAAGAACCCCTACCAACCATTAAGAGATCTGGCTCCCACAGAGTGGTTAGACACTTCTACTCAACTAGTCACCTGTATAAAAGACACCTGTCTTAACTAGTCACCTGTATAAAAGACACCTGTCCACAGAATCAATCTA
>JBBPDA010000039.1:4824509-4852926 GCA_037974385.1 Arnoldichthys spilopterus | reverse complement strand
TGTGTGTGTGTGTGTGTGTGTGTGTGTGTGGGAGAGAGAGAGAGAGAGAGAGAGAGAGAGAGAGAGAGAGAGAGAGATTTTTGTAACCTTGTCAGTACATTATGTAGGACTGAATCCACAATGGATAACTCCACCTTTGACTGCAACCTTTGATAGAAATGACTTTTTCTGAGAATGTTGCGCAACCCACTTGAGCAGGATTTCTCCGTAAAGTGGATGAATTACTCCAAAAGTGAGGCCTGCCCTATAAAAATGGTTACTAACTCTTGACTTTACGCTTAAGATATGTGACTGTCTGAGAAATCCTTTGTGAAGTTTCCTCCTGATCTGTTTTGTCATGATTTGTCATCACAAGTGATGAAGGCGGGAGTAGAGGGCACAGATCACAGTAATGGACATCACGCTCTAGGTGATAGTGTTGATGGGACTAAATAGCACATCTTGTCTTAAACTGCCAAAAGACAAAACAAAGCCTAAAAATGGACCATCCCATCAGTACCTATGGGGAGTAGAAAATCAAAAACTGCACAGTTACACATGCACAGTTACACATTCTCTGGACTGGCACAATACAGCAAGTGACTGTTACATATGGCACTGTTTACATACACTAAGCTTTATATTCTCTGTTTTGGTGTAAATTATATTTTTATTCACTGCATCATTATGAATGTGCTGTGAATACAGTCGATTTAGTACTTCAGGGATGGCTGTGCATGCTGTAAACTTGTCTGTATTGTAACTACTGATTAATGTAAGCCTACTTTTCTTCCTATGATAATACTGCATGTGAACTGTAAACACTGCAAAACTTTTCCCGTTCACTGTCTTAAACACCTGAGAATAGTTGTGTAACACTGTACTCTCTTGTTTTACAATGGCAGGGTCTGTTTCAGAGCGCCCAAGCCATAATCAGTGTGGGGCATTGGGTTCAAAATCTCTTCTGCTCCAAAACGATCCAGTAGGAAGCAACACATCTGTTTAGACCTTTCGTTTAATCCCTTCCTAAAGACAAAAGCTTGGGAGAGAAAAGCTCTAGATCAGGTCTGTCTGACTATAATATTGACTGTGACCAGCTGAGACATTGTGTCAGCTTTGGTATTCTGGGGGGTGCACGGGTTATGACTGACCAGTATTAATGATACTTGTAACTACACAGATTGCAGTCAAAAAGTGATGGCTGATAAACATAGCACACTACTGACCTCTGCTGTATAAGAGCAATTGATTTACTAAAGATTACTTGAACAATTACTCCCTCTAGTGTCCATTATCATTATTACATGAAATAAAGGGGCATATCAAGATAATGCAAATAATAATAACTGCCAGACTGTAGACAGCAAATTACTCTATTATGTATATTCTGTCTTTAACATGAAATTGCAATTTACTTCTTCCTGTTCTGGTATGAATGTTATAAAGCACATAGCAAGAGAATGATCCCTTGAACTTCTCTTGTCTGCAGTTTAGGAATAGCACAACCCTCAACAATCCTTTGGGTTTACTGACTGAAGGCAGTACAAGCAAATGGAAAAAATGCCAGAAATGTTGTTCTAGGTAATGCCAAAAGGGGGCGACAGAGTCTAGAATTTTTTACAGTATAATTTCTATTTATTATATTAATTAATTATTAATGAACTATTGTCTTTTAGTCAATATTCTTGGAGGTGTCCACTGTACAAACCTAAATATATTTTAATACCTATAAAGTTTTTATCAATATGTTTTTCTTTTTAAATCTAGTTTTATGAGACAATGCAAATGTATCATCATTTGCTACATGGTATTTAATGACTGGATGAGGATGTTCTGCTGGTTATAAAAATGCACATGCTGTCAATTTTAATATATAGCTAAAAAATTAAGAAACGCAAACTGCAGTGACAAATTACACTCCTTGATTATAAAAGGCTTTAATGTACTCTAATGTCTGTTTAACACAAATATGGTGAAGGAATAAGGTCTAAGCTACTATGAAAGGCTACATAGCCTTTTAACACAGTTGAGATTAAAGTGAACATAAAGCACAAAATGAAAAATATTATTTTAGAGTCTGTATGATATACAGTTTATCTTTAAACAGCCATGTGTGGCTGCTATAGTATTAAACAAAATTATTTCTTGTTTTCATTGAAAAAGGGAATGACTACAGCTGCCAAACTAAAAGACCTCAGAATAAGTTGCTATTTTCGTTAAACTAATGGAAAAACACTACTGTTACATGATTAATATATGATATTTATATATAATATTAAAAATATATAAATAATACACCTCCTTTAATACAGTGCCTACAGATAAAGAGATATGTATGAACAAAAGCACAAAGAAAAGCTTTTTCAATATTTTATTCAACAAACATGTCAATAGATGAAATATTTTTCTCTGGAGTACTCAGAAGCTAGTATTAGATAGTCTTCTTGCAGGTATTTTGCATAATTGTTCATAATTGGCCACAGTCTCTGGCATCAGCTTACTGTATATTTTACCTCTTCCATGCAAATTCTTGCATGTATTGCTACATTTGTCTTTTTTTTGAGCCATTCCTTGCTGGATTTGCTAGTGTGCTTAGCCTGTTACAGCCCCACCACCAGTTAAACTTTTGGAGCGATTGCCTCACATTATGTTCAAGAACTCTTCAAGATATCACATATAATGAATAGCTGAATTAATGACTGCTAGCTGCCTGGTCCCTGAGGCAGCAATGCAACCTCAAAGCAAAACATTTCCACCACCATGCTTCACAGTTGGTATGAGATTCTTCTTCTAAAATGTCGTAATTTGTCAGGGTTCTTGGATACTTTTTGCATCAAATGGTCTGCTCTTGAACTGAATATGCAGCGACAGCTGGCCCAGACAAAATGGCAATTGATCATTAGACAGCTATATCTTATTTAAAATGCTGCTGCCAGATTTCTATCCATGAACGAAAAATAAGAAAAGAGAGCACATTACTTCAGTCATCAGGTCCTTAGATTGGCGTACAACAAATACAGAACTGAACGGTATTACTCATTGGTTATAAGCCATTCCATGATTTGGTCTGTAAGTGTACTTCTAAAATATTATCAGCAGGAATTGTTCAGCAAGTGGTACCCAGATCTGTAACCAAACATGGTGAATTGGCATTTAGTTATTATGCCACCCACTGCTGACAACAGCTGGCTATGGAGACCAGAGCTGTCCCAACTGTGGCCAATATAAAAAAGTTTAAACTACCTTGTTTTCTACTGCCTTCAATTAATCAGCTAGTAGTACATTCATAAAACATGTGCAAAGCTCTGCACCTTTATTTTGTTTAACTTGCTTTAAATCATAATTTATTTTTTTTGCTCACTTGTCATGTTCTCTTTCATGCTTTCATGATCTCATCAAAATTAATCTTCAATTTATGGATTCAGGATTCATGGAAACAATCATCAATAAGACTTAAAGAAAAGGACTGTTTTTACTTATTTTATTCAATAATGTATACATACAAAGTATCTAGAAAGCTACAAAATATCTACCACTTTATCAAGAAGGCATCAAAATGTTACAGAGCAAAGACAAGACCATATGCAGTAAAGAACACATACACATAGCAGGTTTTCTTCTCTCCTCTCACCTTTGCTCCAATGCTTTAACCATTATGGATATTAAAAGATATCACACCTTTGTACCAAGAAAAGCCAGAATATATAATTTTATACAAAGCACCTTTTTACAAAAAATCTCTGCACACAAACCCAATAGTTTTTTTCTTCCGATACTATTTTGAACTAGAGAATAGTTCACTTTAAAGCCAACGTCTTAAATGGTAATGAACGAAGGAGGTACCAGTACCTACACATAGACAAAATACAAATAAAGAACAAGAGCTAGACTGCTGACACATGTCATGATTCCTTTAAGAAAACAACCGCTTAGTGTCCGTTACTATCAAAATAGTGTCTTAACATTCGTCATATTAAAGGCATCGACATTCAGCTCCCTAGTAAAGTAAAGGGGTGGCAGCTGGAATCGTGTTCAGGTGGAACGGACATGTCAAAGATACCAGCAGTGCAGCAGTAACAGTTTCACTGCCCGACCGGGCCTTCAATATACTGACGTCACGAAAAACCATCGCATACACAAAGAACAGTAATACAGGAAATTCTCCATAATTCACGCGACGTGAACGAGAACAGAGGGAAAATGAAGGGCAAACACAAAACAATCAAAAATAGTCTGTCGTTTTCATGTCAAGCATACTAAAACTCCACAGTTTACATTAAGCAGTACAACATACAGATCAGTCTGCAACCATGACGCTTCTTTAGAAATGACTGAAAGAAATAACTTGGATAAATAGTGTGTAAAAAAAAAAAAAAAGTGAGCTGAAGCTTTCAATGTGTTTAACAGTAAAGGTCTTAAATAAGAAATTTCCATTTGATAAGCCTAGTGGACTGTCGCACAATTAAATGCACTTAAAAATAGCATAAATATATTCTTTCCAAATAGAAAAGCAAACTTTCCAAATCTCCAGACGGATGAAACCAAGTTCATTTTTCTGTGTTTTGAGAAGAAACAAAAGCATTGTTATATTAAGGGTTGGGTTCAAAAGTAAAAAAAAAAATCTGAACATACATAAACCAAATGGCGGCGCTTCTCACAATATTTTACAGTTTGCCAAAAAAGTCCTGAATAGTAATTAATAATAGTTTTTCTAATTAATAATCATCACGTACTGTTATTTTAATATTTATCCACTGTTCCTTGTCATCTACTATAAAATTTGAGAAAGGCATTGTGGTGAATATTTTACTTACATCCACGTATTTGGTTTTTTTTGATAATCATACTAATGCAAAATAAGATTTTGTCTTTTCTAAGCTGGAAAAAAAAGTAAACCAAAGGCACTTTCATGCTACAGTGCAGGAGACGAGAAGGAGATAATTGTATCTCCAGGAAATTTTTGGTCTTTTTTTTTCCGATAAGAAAGGCATGGTCAGTTGGTTGAGTAGTGTTTTATACTGGACTGTAGAGGATGCAGTGATAGTTTGAGCCAATGCGCACACTGGCCAGATCTTAGTGTTTCTCAGGCGAGAGAGACGTTCTTCCACGTTCATGCAGGTCGGGAGGCATCCACTAAGGCACTGTGCTGGATATTGTTTACGCTTTGGCAGCTCTGTACTATACAATTCCTACGACATGTGACAAGAACGAGAAAAGTCTTCCAGCTTAGGAAAGAGCTCACAGCTTTAGTGGCATCTTTTGGAGGAAAAAGAAAGAGAAAAAAAAATCTCACAACCATGGTTAAGGCTCACAGTCTAAGCAGAAGACCGGAGGAGGCCACAGAGGCATGGGCTTGGTGTTTTTGAGTTAAAGGCAGCAGAGGGACTCCATAAAGAACAGAAGAACCATAGAAATGGGGCAGATACTCTCTTAAAAATAAAGTTTCCTAAGTGGTTCTTCATTTGGATATCTGGTTTGAGGTTCTGTTTATAAAAGATTCTTCTCACACACACACACACACACACACATACATACATCTCATTTACAAAACTGTTTTTTAAAGAACTACCCATTGAAAGGCAGAATCACTCTAAAGAACTTTCTGGCGCCTTTATTTTTAAGAGTGTACATATTTCCATGGCTAAGCGTAAAGGGACCATGCCTCAAACGAAGTGCCCCTTGCGTCTTTTTACGTTGTGATTGTGTTTCGACGAATTTTCCGAGGAGCATTGTCAGCGATCCAAAACGAAAACGTAGGATTGCTCAATAAGGCGTGTCCTACAAGAGGATCCAAGTGCTTGGGACATTTTGACCATCAATCAGCCCCTGGTACATTATATAGTGCTTTCTTGCTTTTAGTGATGCTCTCTAGAACATTAGCAGGAACTCTTTGAGGATGTTGAAGGGGTCTAAATATCTGCGTTTCTCTTATTGCAGGTCATGACTTGCCTTTAGCCACAGGAGAGACTGGAATAAACTTCACAGTGCAATCAACCATCAAGACGTCAGGAAAAAGAAAACATTTCCAACAAGAAGTATTTGCAATTCCTCTTTTTTTTCAAGGGCTGGATATTTGAATTCCCTGAATGCTACAAATGTCTTTTGAAGTTGGTCACTTTATAATTCTCATGGCCACGATAACTGCGTCTCATTAATTAACCAAATGCTCCAAAACGAAATTCCTCGAATACTTTTCTTTGGGAAAAAAAAAGAACGACATTTTTTTCGGTGAGTATATACATCTATACGCACACAAATTTAGGCCTACACACATACACTCATAGACGGTATTGTTTTACATGAACCATAGAAAGAAGGCGAAAATCTGTTTTCAGGGTGTACAATATAGCAAAAAAAAAAAAAAAATCCTAAATCTGTCATTTCAGATTCTTGGCCAGGATCAATCTAATTCAACCCGACCTTGACGTCTACTGATAGTGTTACTTTACATACACAACCTACAGAGAAAATGTCAGTTAGGCATCCGTTAAAATGAAGATTCTTTCCTGTATCAAAACATAATACAACTGTACCGCAATTCACAGCTGCAGTCAAACGTCAAACACATATACATTTATTAAAGACTGAAAAAACCCCAAACAAAAACCAAAAAAAGAAAAAGAAAAAAGTAATAACAATAAGCGTCACCCAGTTGTGAGCAAGAATCGTTTGCGGGTGAGTGTTGAACTAGAGGCACTGCCACTTTTTTATATTGAGGTTCAGAGTCTATAGGACAGGGCTGCTGGCTGGCACGAGCTTCATTCTTTCACCAGCCTGTAGATGTGATGCTGTGCTCCGTGCTCGCTGTTCGACACCTCAAACACACACGCCATGCACAGCAGGGTCTCCTGTGTGTCTCTGTTTGTGACCACCTGCCATGCAGAGAGAGACAGAGATGGAGTATAAGGTTATATGTCTTTAGTGCTTTGCACACACATATCCAAACACACCTGCATTACACACACTCTCCCAGACAATCACACAAGATGTGCTCTGATCCAATCGGAAAGACTGGTATAATGGCTGTTCAAGATGTATGGATCGGTTACGGAATCGGTCTGTCCTGTGTATCATTGCCATGGCCAGTGTTTCTGGTTAACCTCTTGTAAGTTAGTTGCATAGGCTATAAATGTGGCCTAATCAGGGGCCCCACGCCTTCTTAAAAATTAAATTCAAGGAGTTTTCAAGGACATTCCAGACCCAATATCCTCAAATCCAAAGACTAATTTAAGATAAGATAAGCCTTTATTGTCTCACAAGGGGAAATTTGCATTGTTACAGTAGCAAGCAATAAGACAACATAAATAAGAAAGTTACAAACCTACATATAAATCTACATATTTACATAAGGTTTAATTGCACATAACGTGTATTGCACTGTAAATTGAAGTAATTTACTGTTAAAGTTACAACAATTTGCTTAGCAGTCTGCTTGCTGGCCACTGCTTAACGTGCATCATTTGACTTAAGTCAGTCACGTACGCGCACGAGACCTCCGCACCTTGTCAAAGCAGGCGGCACGTGAAACAAGGACACAGTCGGCAGGAGACACACATGCAGACAGTGCAACGTAGCCTATGTATTGTTACATCAAAGAAATACCAAAAGAAGCTCAATGTCTATTCTTGAAAGAAATTTATAAATTCAAGCACTTTCAATGACTCATGTCTATTTATGTATTTTCAGAAATGTTCAAAGCTTTGATTTCTTCCTCAAATTCGAAAAAAAACTTTCAAGGAATTCAAGGACCCGTGGTAACCTTGCCTAATTCGAGATTTAGTAAGCATTCGACACTAAATGTACAACCTACACTGGTATCCACTGACAAAGCCTGACACCAAAAAGAGTTTCATTCAGTGACATCTGGAAGAAATTTCTGAATTAACTGCATAGTCATTCTGCAAATAGTTGGAGGTTTGACCAGATCATTTGATCAGGAGAGAAAATAATATGAGGGGGGTCCTCCTTTTCCCAAGTTACCCCACCTGAAACGTGCATTACACACCTGCATTGCCTTCAAAACATAAATTATAAAAAAATATTGCCACTTGGGCAAATTGTCAGTATTCAAGGGCTGGGTTTGGAGATTTATCCCTAACACACAACAGAGAATCACAGCAGTCCTCTTTGTCAGCTTGGGTGAGAGTGGGCAGCCCTGGAGAATACAGCAGTCCTGCTGTCAGTTTGTTTGTAGAATGTAAGGAATTTGAAGAAGAGAAGAAAATGTAGATGGGGGGACGAGGGCAGAGGCCAAGAGAGCGCACCCACAAGTGCATTCTCCGCGGAGGAAAAATGGGGCTCTAATCCTTGTATGGTTGCTGTCTAATAAAAGGACTCCCTGACCCCTCTCCACAGGAGATTACAAGGCTCCACACGAGAACACAGGAATGCCAGGAATGCTGAACTGAGGGCTTGAACAGGCTCTGCCCACCACCCTGAAGAGGGAAAGGTCCAGAAGAGTACAAAAGTGACTCACCAATAGGATGGTGAAGTTCTCCAAGACGCTGTTCATCATGTACTTCTCGGGCAGATGTTTGAGTTTGTGGATGAAGTTGATCATGTATTCACACATAGGAGACCGGCTTATCCTGTACACAAAGCGACCGTTCTCGAAGCGAGCGTACTCCGTCTGGAGAGAAAGCACAAAGACCCCTGTGATAGCGGGCTAAAATATTAAATCAACAGTAGTCTTTTCTACAATACATGGACTGCTGAAACACCAACAAGCATCTTAAACCGTTAATTTTGTATGCTCTTCTGATCATTGTATAGGTAACAGTATGTTATACATTATCAGAAAAAAACAACTATAAGAAACTATATTATGTCTATGAGATTGCTTAATAGTTCAACAGGGTTTGGGGCATGCATGACTGTTTGGCATGCAGGTTACAAGATGCTGATTGGTGCAAACTTTGATCCCAACACATCTTCACTGGTGTCACAGAAATTGTGCACAAATGTTTTGTCACTTTAACCACTAAAGAAATGATCCACAAGCACAAGGGTAAAACCTACCTCCACTTTCTCCACCACCTGTTTTCCAAAGGAGCAGACTTTAGTGGAGCAGGTGATGGTCATGTTTTCCGGGCTCTCGTACTGGCTGGTGACACCATAGAAGGCCCCAGTTTCCTCCTGAACATTGCAGTTTAGGTCAGCCTAAAAAATAATAATAGCATTGTGAGTAAGCATTCATCAGGTCAGTATGGGCAGCAATGACATTTCAGAATTAGCAGAATTAGTACTTATAATGAGGATGATGATAATAATAATAATAATAATAATAATAATAATAATGTTATGGGTTGGCCTCCTGTCCTAGGTGTACTCTGTCTTGGGCCTGTAGTCACCTGGGATTGGCTCCAGCTTTCCCGTGACCCAAAATGGATGAATGGGTGGATAATAATAACAAAAACAACAACAACAATAATAATAATAATAATACACTTTATATAACATCCTTTATAAATATAAAATGCAGCTCAAACCACTTGTGGGCTAAAACCAGAAAGGTAAAAGAGAAAGTAACACAAAGCATCGTGAGTGTACATTTAAATTGAGATAAACAATGATTAGAATGCTGCAATACAGAGCGTTCAGCTTTATTTCCACAATACTATGTAGGTACAAAGCCGCCATCTGCTGGACACGCTGAGCATAGTTCACTCTTAGGCTGCAGGCTCCTGTGCTGTACTATCTTATTACTCTAAAGAAGAACAAAAACGGATCTGTTCAAGTGCATTAAGGAACAAATTAAGGAAATATCCAGCAGATCTGTATCCCTTAAATCAATAGTTTGGCTCATGAAACACCATTCATTTTCAGTGCTGCATTTCCCATTCATTGAGCTAACAATCTGGGCCTTTACGCGAGTCCATTTTTAAAAAGCGGCACAGCCTTTCAAAGGCAGATGATAAAGAATAGATTAAATGACATCATGCGTGAAAGCTATTTCACCCTTGTGAAAAAGAGCAGCTCTCAGTAGCCCCCTTTCTTTCCTTAGGACCCAATGTTCATTATCAAAATTAAAAAAAAAAAAGAAAAGAAAAAAGAAAAAGAAAGAAAAGAAAAAAGAAAAAGAAAAACGCAAATATTCCTCTCCGGCATGCTCGCTCCTTCATTAAGAGCCCGTTAGATTTTCACATAATATTCAGGAGAGGCATTATTGTGCAGATCTGCCATTTCATTTGAAATTCAGATCCGCTCGTCACTTCAAACGGAATTTGAGCAGCCTCAAGCTGGCCATGATGCGGCCCACTTTGTTGGCCGCGGCTAGTTAGCATTTCGTTTTGAGGAAAACATATGCAATGTTTAAACAGCTATTAGAGCAGGAGCCAGGCCTCGCAATTGTTTTTGAAATATTAGAAGGAATTAGCAAAGTCTTTGATCTGGCGCTTTCCTGCTATGCCATGCCAAATATAGCGGCCGACAGGCTGCACACATATGCAAACTCCTCCTGAAGTGGCCCATTCTCTTCATGCACAACTGGGCAGTGGTTCAAAAATGTGAACATACAGTAAGCTACATGAACAATCCACAAACAGGAACTTACTCCATATCACGTTAAACGGCCTCATGTACTGTTTAAGCTATAGACGTGATAAATATAATCTCGTTGTTCATTTTAAATACATTTCATGACTGAAACAATTACTCCTAAATTATTTACTGAATGAGTTTGAGATAAAAAAAAAACAAACAATAATTACAATTATTTATGCCCGAATTCTTACACACAGATTTAGACCATGTTGGACTATTTAGGGGGAATACCAGTCATAGCTTATTTTTGCATAAATCAATGACTAAGGCCTATATGTCTTTTTAAAAACGTTAAACAGTTCTCAAAGAAAACTGAACAGATTTATCACTATTTCAGCATTATTAACACAACATCTACAAAATCATAACTGACTTGAGATTGTAAATAAAAATGGCTTCATTTGTCTTGATATTGTGACCCCTGGTTCCTATTACCACCACGAACCATGAAAAAGAAACCACTACATGGTAGAATTCCACATTAAGTTGATCAATCCGGCTTATGGTCAATGAATAGACAGAATCCAGGCTTCAAGTCATCATATTTGTGTCAAAAACATATGGACAGTCTAACTGAGTAACTCAAGTAAGAGAAAAGTGTGATGATTTAAACATGCGGTTTGCTAAATGCTAATTGGTGGCCATAAGCTTCCACTGCTTGTAATCTACTTTAGCCTAATTTTAGCTTAGCACATTTGAGGGAAGGGGAAAATGTGTAAATTCCATTTTTCAAACAATTCCTTTAAGTGTGAAACTACGCATAAAATAGAGGCAAAGCACTCTAGATAAAGTGCTGATTTGCCGTGAAGAGCCACTCACCCAGAACTTTATGAGGAAGAAGGAATTCTGAGGGCCTTTTCCAAAGAGCTCTTTCAGCCCCCCTTTCTTCTCCGGGAATTTGTCATAAATCTGACGAATGTCCACTGACTCCAGCAAGGCATCGTTGTAGGAGTGATTTGTTTGACCGATGTGCACAAAAAGATGCTTGTTATACTACGGAGGAAAGAGAGACACTCTCATGAACATGGTGCTTTCAAAATGTGCACAACAGAGTTAGACTGAGTTTAAACTAAAGCTATCCCTTAAGATTCAATAGCAGCTTGGGATAATAAATGTATGAGGTGTTTTATGTTCTTAGGGCTTCACCACTAACTCATAAAAGCCTATTACTGGGCTAAATTTAGCAGCCGCAGTCATTCCTTGCAGATACGACAATTTCAGGTATTCAGCTAAAAGTATGATAAATGGCTGATGTCACGCGCTATCGATAGCAAAACAAAACTCTAGAGAATGTGGACAAACTAAGACAGATCACCGCCGTCTAAGATAAATCATAAAAAATGTGAAGCTCGAGCTCAGGGTTGCCATTTTGAGGGACAGAAATGCATTTGGCCTTTCAGGCTGACCTCGTCTCTTGTCTGCTTACAGCAATATACCCTGTCTGGCATACCCATATAGACGGCAGGTCAGGGTGGGTGGTAAGTTGTGTGTGTTAGTGTACGATTGTTCAAGCATGTTCTCAGGGGAAAAAAAAGATACTAAACGCACCGGTGTGGTACACCTAAGGCTACATCTTCACTACATTCAGTCAGGGATTATTTCTACGTGTTTGTACCAAATTCCATTGCAGTTATATTACTGCAATGAAAATACACCCTCTCTCAGATCCAGGTTTTATGTTTTTTTTTTTTTTTACTTTAAAACATTGGGAATATGTATAAAAGTACAGACACCTAATATAGACACCTTTAAAATACATTTAACCTACACAGTTGGACCACATAGCCATTGTTGTTTACACTTCATGTAGCAATTAGAAACATGTAGGGGTGGGCGATATGGCAAAAATATCTTATCACGATATTTTGAGAAATTTTCCTGATGTGCAATGTCATAATATTTATAAAATGGAAGAAAGGAAAAAGAGCCAACAGTGCCATTTAAAAAAAAAAATCTAAGTATGAGTACAAATCATTTTAATCAGTGTTTTTCACACCAGAGTACAACAAGCAAGACTAATGACGCTCTCCTTAAAATTAAATATAAAGGTTTTTTTTAAGTACTAACGATATCAAGATGCTCAGAAAAGAATAGTGACCAGTTTATTACAATAACAATAAATATCATATTCCCAGCTCTAGAAACATGTATAATAGACATAAATTCAATGTAAAGACAATGATCCACTTGTAAACAGTATTTAATAGTCATTTGATTAGCAATGTCAGTATGAAATGAAACAGAATGTCAGTAATTTGTTCATTATTTGCCAGCTCAAGCAGTTTGCCAGTTGAATACAGTACAGTAAAACTAAATATTTTTAGTGGAAAGGATAAGCTAAGAAGCCTTTAAAGACTTACTAATATATAAAAACATATGTGTGTCAATGAGATTCTTTATGAGAGAATTTAAAATCAATTAAAAATTTTAAATGTATATTTAAAACATAAGCATCACTGAAAAGGCAGAAAATAATTTTTACACTCCACCTGCTAGCTAGGTCTCCCCCCGTCACAAGATACAAGTGACTTCCTCTGCGACACCTACAGCCTTGGACAGCTCAACACGCTCACAGAAGAAAGATGACTATCAGTTCTGCTATCAGCTAACTGGCGCATTGGCTTGCATTGTGGATGTGAAGGGAGGGAGAGGAAGAGCTATTTTACCCACCCCGGTATAAATATGCCAACTATGCTCTCTTGGACTACTAGTCACAAATGGCTTTTGTAAACTTGTAACGAAATATGGAAATCAGGTTCTTAACTAACGTTTTATTCGAATGTTCGAGAATAGTCAACCATGAGAACCGTAATTTTGGTTCTGATGAAATGGTACCATCTTGTTCTACATATTCTGTCAATGTGTCAAAACGTTCAGCTTTTAATCCACTTAATATTGCAAAACAAGCCTCTTGCAGCTTTTCAACTGGTGTGAACTTTTCCTCTGAATGGGGTCCCTCTTTTACAGGGAATACCAAACCACAATCTGGTTAAGGGCCTGGCTTTGAGCAGCACTACTCACAGAGTCTGGGTCCCTCTGCTGCTCCAGAAAGGCTGAAAACTCTACCAGTCTGAGCTTGGTGGTGCCAATGGAGCGGCCCTGCCATGCTGGTACTGTGGGTGCTGGTGCTGCTGTGGATTCGTAACCTGCTCGCAACAGAAATTCTTAGTTAGTATTTAGGAAAATGACTGGAGGTCATGTTAAAAAAAATGTGAAAAGATTGTAAAAAAAAAAAACAAAAGCAGAAGACATACTTGAAATTGCTGTTGTGACAGCAGGCTGGATGGGGTAGGCTTGCTGCGCGAATGGCTTTATGCTAAAGCAAAAAGAAAAAGGCAGCGTCAGGGCGTGGGCCACAGATGTCTAGAGCGTTTTGCAGAAAAGCACACTGAAGAGATTATGAGGGCTGTACAGTAAAGAAGAAACAAAGCTGTACAAAGTATTCAAACTTGGACCTGGCCTGCAGAATGTGAGAGAGAGAGAGAGAGAGGGAGAGAGAGAGAGAGGGAGAGAGAGAGAGAGAGAGAGAGAGGGGGGGGGGAATACTGAGGTGGGGAGAGAGCAAGAGAAACACAGAGGGAAAAAGAGAGAAGAAGGAATAAATAGAGAAAACAGTGAAAGTTGAAAGATGAAAGAGAAAAGAAAAAAGGTGAGAGTAAGAATGATAGCAGGACAAAACAGAGTCCTTAAGACTGAAAGAAAGAGAGGAGAAAGAGGGATAAAGGACGAGCAGAAGTTTTATTGGCTGATATGAGCAGAACTTTAGGATATATACTCACTCTTGTGAGGATCCTGCCTGGCCCGTGGATATCATACCCTGCCAAAACTAGAGAATTAGATAAATAAATAGACAACAAAGCAAAGCCTATCCGCACTCACACTCACTCTCTGCAAGCCTGTGATACTCGCATTATCTGACAGTTAGCCTGCTTTCAACAAAGCCCAGGTGTACAACGTGCCATACTAGACTGTTATCTTGACTGTAGCATTGGTGTGCTTATCAGATGTGGGCAGGGGATGTGAGCTGGGCTTGCTTGTGTGTGTAATGGGATTGGGCCCCAGTGGGCCGATAGCGGGGGCGCCAGAGGGCTGTCTTACCCCAGCTGCTCCGGGGAAGGCGGGGCGAGGGATGCCTGGCAGACCCAGCTTGTTGTGGATGGCCGTGGCGGAGACGATCTGTGCCGAGGACATGGAGGCCATGCTCTGGAGGGCTTTGTCCTTCACGGTCTGATCCTTCAACAGTGTTCACAAAAAGGGCTTAAGACTTGATGAAGGGTAAGAGGTGGTGAGGGAACAAACACACATCCAACAAGACAAGAGGGAAACAGCCTAGTCCTTCGCAAAACAAGCAAAGACACTATTGGCCAAAACAGCCAAGCAAGGCAACTAAAAAGAGCATCACTTCACAGTGGAATAAAGCTTCTTTCAGGCAGCATCAAAACCAGTTAAAGCGATAGTTCAGCATCAAGTCATGTTTTGTCAGTTTTGATCTTTTCCCAAATGTAGCCAATCAGCCAAGACATACTTAGTGTTCAGAGTTTGGTTTTAGGTAAAGGGGAATTTCATCAGTTCAGAAAAACTACATAATGAAATGAGTAAGCTCTAAATCATTCAAAGTAGTTTGATGAGTAATGCACCACTCTAGGGAAACTTAAGGTCACAATTGTTCAGAGTGTTGGTGATAGGAACCAGACATGTGAAGTGTTTATTGCCTCTAAAAGCTACTTTCACTGAAAGCTGTCACATATAATGATTATGAACACTCTGTCCGACGCCTGAAAAACGTACCCCACCGGTCAAAAGTTTTAGAACACCCTGTTTTTCCAGTTTGTACTGGTTATTTTAGCAGCGCGATTACAGTGGTAAACTTCAATGTATAGTGGTAAACTTCAATGTATAGTGGTAAACTGCCAAATGTAAATTCTGATAGTGATATACAGTACTACTTCCTGTACTATAGTACTGTGCTAATAATGCATCAGAGGCTGTAGGAACAAAGTGCATTTGTTCAGACAAATGGGTTTGTAGGTCATCAGCAGAGAATTGTTTGCGTTACCCTCAAGGCTTCATTTACCTCCACTGCACCTAACTTTTTTATTTATGATGTATTTTTTTTTTGCAGCCACTTACCTTTGTACAATTTAAGGTTATTCACTGAAACGGAATGGCTTAAATTACCAGTAAAAACTGGAAAAACAGGGTGTTCTAAAACTTTTGACAGGTAGTGAACATGCTGGTAAAATAGTACTCTAGTAATCTTATTTACCATTATTTCATCAATATTGCATAACAACTGAACTGGCGTTTTGGATAGTAAAAAAAATTGGGTGAATTACATTGCAACCCTTGGTTCCTATCACCAGCAATGTAAAAAGATTTCTCAAATTTCTCCTTTCTAAACAATAAAACATTTCACAGAAAAATACCCTGAATTACTTATCAACTGAATTTTACAGAAATAAAAAAAGAAAATGATGGAATTCCCCTTTTAAAGGCTAATCTTATAGGTAATAGAAGCCTATATTCTACCGTTTAGCACTATGTCTATGTCAGGTTTCTCCTACTGGTTTAGCTACATATGACAGCTCAGTTTTACCCAGAAGTACTGCTTTAATGACTTTAAAGACACACCAGTTGTGCACACTTTGAAGAATGTCTTTTGCCTGCTTTAACTCACTTTCACCAAAGAAAAGTCAAACTTATCTAAATCTCTAGAACTATGGCCGAAGTAGTATAACTGATGTACACTACCTTATATTGCAGCTTTCTAAGTAAGTTCTAGTAAGCCTGCAACTTTGTTGAGGGAGACGTAAGCAATAATAACTCCTTTTCTCCCTTAAGCTATATTCCACGTCTGCAGGCAGCCATCAAGGTTGCCCGAACAGAGCTCAGTCAACAACACAGAGCTAATGCTTGAATGAAAGAGCAGGACACTTGGTTAAGAGTCCATTTTCCTTTAGATATCAGCTCATTAACTCAAGCTTTAATCCTCCCAGGGAGGCTAAAGGCTAACTCTGCATATAGACTTTAAAATTTCCTTCAATTCTCGGCACGCTTACAAATCCGCGTGCCTCTCGACGTGGCAAAGGTTAATTAATAAGCACCAAGAGCCATGTGGGGACCTGTGAGCATACAAAAGCTACAAAAGACATCCTTCCTCTCGCCACACATGGCATGCATGGTCTTATTTAAAAAAAAAAAAGAAGAAAGAAAAAAAAAACAGAAAAAGCAGCATTCCTTGCAATGTTGGAGAAGCACAAAGAGCTAGTAGATAATAAAGAAGGTTTGGAAGGCCCTGTACGGAGAAGCCCAAGGAATTTGCGCTCTCATGCCATTGAAGCGCATAGAACTGAATGCTAGTGGTCTAGCGCAGTCCTGACCGGCCTTCTGTGCAACAGCAGTGAGCGCAAGTTGGAGGTGAACCTGCTGGCAAGAGCTGTGTGTGCGTATGTGTGCGTTCGTGATGTGGGCTGGTGAGGAGCTGGCTGCTAGCACAGAGAGGAAGCAGGGGTACAGAAGCAAGGCCACTGCAGAGCTTGAGCAGAATGGCAACAGAGCAGTGGACCCACACTCAAAAAAAAACGTACTTACCATGCTTGTCACCTAGACGCAAAAAACAAAAGGTTTCAATGTAATTCACAACGCTCAAAACGGCATATACAACAAAGGACAGACCATAATCTTTTCACACCCATGATTTTAAAAAAAACAAATCACTTGATGATTATTTTTTCCCATCTTACTCAGTTGAAGTAATGGTTTGTCAAAAATCAGACTTTTCCCCGTACTCCAAATGTAGTCGATTTGCCAAGCCATGTTTGTTGGCTCCTTTACTTTTGTAGGTTAGGAGTTTGCTGATATAATGTGGCTAACAAGGAATGGAATCTTATAGCCACTAAGTAAGGATTGTGCAAGCTGCACGGCTAAATCAAGACACTTTTGCCTCAAACCATACTGAGTGATGATCTCTATATGCTTATGGAATTTCTGACACTATGACAAAAATACAAACAAACTTTTGGCTTTAAGATGGCTACTGTGCAAACTCCATTCCCGCAGAAGTTGAGAGGTATAAAATGCGATAAAAACATAAATCTGCAACTTGCAAATTCTCTTGAACCTTTATTTAACTGTAATAGTACAAAGAAATGACTGTTATGACTGGCCAACTTTTTTACATGTAAAACATCTACAAATGTAGAAAATGATCCCTGCAACACAATCAAAAACATTGGAATTGGGGCAAAATTTGGTATAAAATTAGGATAATAATGGAGCATCCAGCAAAGGCTCAATCTTTTCAAGCAAAATTATGTTTGAAGTATGTTATGGCTCATCACCTTGTGCCAAAGTTTTTGAGAGAATTTAGGTCTTTCACCATCCACAGCAAATAAAACTCCATTCATGTAGGGCAATGATGGCAACCATTCTTGGGTGTGTGACCTTCAAGCCCACTGAAGGAAGTGCATGAGAAACCGTCATGCTGCTGTGCCAAATTTAGTCACATTGGAGTACATTGGGAGTACCTCAGAAAACTCGTCATCACTTAACACAGTTTGCTGCTGCATCAATAAAAACAACCTGAAACATTATTACAGAAAGAGAAAGCCATTTATCAATTCTATGCAGAAGTCCTTCTATGCTCTCAGAGCCCAAGCTCATCTGAGATGGACTGAAAGACAGTGGTCCATATTTTAGCTTATTTTTGGCATGTGGGATACAGTGTCCTCTGTGCCCAAGATGGAATGAATTATGAGACAGCGAACGTTGCAAAAGCCAACATCTGTCATTTTATAGGGATGTATCAAAGTCCACGACATAGGTAACTTATATATGTATGATGGTACCATTGGCACAAAGGTGAATGTTGGGATTTTACCAAGTCAACATCTTTTTCTGAGAGATCTTTCAGCACACTACATGGGAAAATCTGCAACAATTAGTATCATCAGTTCCTAAATGATTAAGAAGTGTAATTAAAAGAAAACTGAATTTCATACTTCTGCTAGATAAATGTCAAGAGAATTTATGAACTGCATGTTTTAGTTTTTACTGCATTTTACAAAAAATCCCAACTTTTCCCAGAAATTCAATTTTTGCATAATGTCATAAAACCACCTAAGCAAGTGTACTTGATACAAACTACTGGGCTTATATTTTACAATATTATTTGTATTGAATCTTTTCCAGAAGCGCACATAATCTGAAAATTGACTGTAAATTGTAAAATTACTTTTGACCTTTTTTCTTGGCTATTACACAGTTGATTTCCAGATCAGCGGTGAAGTTTTACTCAAACAGTGCCTTAGATTTAGGAACTGATCAGAGCGAAAGTTCACACATCAGGTGAACGGCGGAGAAGCACCTTAAAGAAAGATATTTGCCGATGATAATATGGGGGCTTTAGATCATTGTGGCCACCTTTCATTACTAGCTGGCCCAGAGAGTGGCACCGTAATAACAGTCATTTCACTCAACATGTCTCGGCTAAGAGAACGCCAGGCCCGATCTCTCTAATGCTCCGCCGCAAATGGCGGGAGGCAGCTCAAATTCTTCCCTGCTCCCCATTTCTAATTTGCTTTAGATGAGAGTAGACAGAGACCCATACAAAAGCTGCCTGCTTCTACTCAGCAGCCGCCAGTGGCCCTGAAAGACTGGCCATTCACAGCGGAAACACACGCGCGCGCGCACGCGCACACACACACACACACACGCAGCCACTCGCACACGCACAGGACACAAATGAGGGGTCATTAATCCATCTGAGTAAACTGGGAACTGTGGAAAAGTGTGCCAGTCAAAAGAGTTAGTCATCTCTTCAGAGGACGAGAAAGAAAAAAGAGAGAATTGAAAGAGAGAGAGACAGGGAGAGAGAGAGAGAGAGAGAGAGAGAGAGTCAGACCAACTTCAAGGTCACCCACATTCACAGGTGACCCTTACAGAAACGTCTTAAATAACAGGTCAATTTATTATCAGATTACCCCCCAAAATAGCCTTTTTTAGCAGGGGCAGCCTTTGTGGGCAAGTAAGGTGATTATATTCGGGACTCTGTTTATTTGAGTGAATCACGAGGGGGGTGGGGATGGGAGGGGGGGGGGCAACAGTGGGGAGGATTTCAGTAGTTTCATTAATGCAGCATGAGGTAAGCATTTGACAGCCAGTGGGGTTATGGAAAAAGAGGACAGAGGGAGAGAGATAGAGAGAGATAGAGAGAGAGAGAGAGAGGGAGGGGGTAGAGGCCCATAGAAAGCATGTGAGCAGCTGCTCTAATGGTGCCTCTTTAGTCCACATCATTCCACTGAGAGTTGGGCCAAGAACAGATGACTTCATTACAACTGGAGCACCAGCCGAGGAAAAGCAGGGGCCATTCTGCTCTAGACTGCGTCAAAAGCCCTTCCTTAAGGTCACGGAGGGTTACAGCCACCAGAACAATATTAGGCTTTTAAGCAGCGGTCAAGAAACAGCTGACCTGCAGCCGCTGAGCTATCAGCCACTCACCCACCAGCCAAAGCATCTTGCCAGCATGCCTCCAAACGTTCACGGAGAAGACTTCGAAACACTTATGTGAATTAGGACAAGACGCGCACATGCAACACACAGCCATGCGCTTGAAAAAGTGCCGTCAGCTTTGACCTCTGCTAATCGCTTGACCAGTTGTTCTCTTATTTACGGCTGACGTGATGCTTATGCTTATTTATAGCTGTCATGATTTCTGTAGAGCTCATAATAAGCTTTAATTTTAGAAAGGCTGCATGATATATGGCTTGTTAAATGTTACTGTAATACTGCTATCACAGGGGGCTGGATATGCAAATAAGTGCTCGAAGCAATTGCCATCGATTTTTAACCAATTACAGCTATAGATGAGTGGGTTTTTTTGTGCTTGATGACAGTACAAAGAAATTTGCTCAAAATATTGCAGGCAACCATGAAACATTAGTGCTTCACCACTAAAATATTGGAGGCAAATCTCTGTATGCAGTAAAAATACTCAGAAAACCATATTCTCTATATTGTGCAGCCCCATTAGTAAGCTAAAACTTGCCCCAAACTTTTAGGGCAAAGAAGCTCAGGAACACCTGTTGCCTCAAGCGGCATCATTCATTTTTACAGCCTTTCTGGTCAATTTCATTAGCTAATAATAACGCTGCGCTAACAGCAGAGTGAACTAGTGTTAGTCAGCTTCAGAGCAGATGCACGAAGTGGTCAGCGCAGGCACAGACGATCATTAAAAGAGACACTAAAAGGCCTGAGGGTGTATGTGTGTGTGTGTGTTTGTGTGTGTGTGTGTGGGTGTGTGTGTGTTTGTGTGTGTGTGTGTTGGGGACGAGGGTGGGGTGAGGGTACACAAGGGTCGGACAAGGAACAGAGGGGAGGGGTGAATCGTATATGCTAAACATGCGGGTTAAAGGAATCGGACAAGACGTTCGCCCTGTCGGCAGGAAGGAAAAGCAGGGAGTGCGGCGGCATAGCGATCACGAAGCCCAAAAGCAGAAAAGCGCATACCTTCAGCTTGGAATGAAACTCACGAGATTTCCTTCTGGCAAGAACCTGAATGTGACTAGACACCTGCGGGGTAGGGGAGGGGAGGGAAGACAAAGGAACAGCCTGTAACCATGGCGATGAAAAGCCCCCCCTGCAACTGGGCAGAGCCAGACCTACCTTGATGGCAGCTTGGATTTCGCGAACTTTCTTTCTTGCTAAGACCTGTATGTGACTAGACACCTCCATTTGTGGAAGAGGAGGAAGAAGGAGGGGAAAAAAAAAAAAAAGGGAAACAAAGGCAAAAAAACAAAGAATACAAAAAATGTATTACACGTTTTTTTTGGGTTTTTTTTCACTGAAAGTACATTTGAGGAAGGATTTAACAGTTCCCTTCGGCAGGACTACTTAAGAGGAGGAGAAGCGCAAGCCCAAAGCTCGCAGCCACCCAGCGCAGCGGCTCCTCCGTTAAGTGAGCTGATTAAGGAGGATGCAGGCTTCTTAAGCACATTAAGAGACGGCAGATGTGCTCGGCTGCGCGCAGAATGAGAATGGGCATGTCTAGTATCCTTCAGGGACCGAGAAGAAGGAACCAGCCTCGCAGGCCCTGAGCTCCAGAGGTGTAAATCTCTGACCTTACAATGATTCGATTGCAGTGCAGTTCTTTAAGAAACGATCTGACGTGATTCAATCATGACTATTCCGATTATTTCTGTATGATTTGACATTTTTAAAAAAAATACTCCAACATTCTGAACCCAAATTACTATACAGATATTTTTAATGGGAGCATTTTGATGTGTTAATATTACCTGACAATTTTATTCATCATCTGATTACTGAAATACCACAGTATCAGTATGATCTTAGTATGAAGTCTACCAAGGCTTCTGCAGTAAAAAAGACCATGCACAATAAAAACAGGCTGAACTATAAGAAAGTAGGCAGAGCTTTTCAGAAACGATAATAAACTTTATGTATATAAATTAAATGCACATAAATGCATGCGTTATTTAGACTCTATACAGATAAAATGCACATAAATGTGTGTGTCTATCCCGCTACACCTAAAACATATGTTAACATGTGTCTATTAGGCCGTATATGAATAAAATGCACATTAATGCATGTGTCAATGAGGTTCTTTATAGGTAAAATGCACATAAAGCATGTGTCAATCAGGCTCTATATAGATAAAATGCACATAAATGTGTGTGTCTATCAGGCTACACTTAAAACATATGTTAACATGTGTCTATTAAGCCGTATATAAATAAAATGCACATTAATGCATGTGTCTATCAGACACTATTGGACTATAGGATAGACTAGCAGAAGAATTTAAAATATGCATTATAATCATGCAGATTAGCAACTAATCACTGTTGGAGAAGGTACATCGTGATGTTTTTTAATAGTTACTGAGTTAATTCATTAACACATCCCTAATTATTAACAATAATCCACTCTAGCGTTCCAGAAAACGACTGTCTGCTTCAGAGGCATTTACACCCCTAACAGAGCTCTTTACCTATCGGCCCTTTGCGTAGTGCAATAAGTCAGAGTGTAGGTTTTGCTAAGCTCGCCCTTAATGCTGCGTCAGTGAGATGATGGGCGGAGGAGGCGGGAAGGTCGTGTTCTGGTGCCTGCCGGTGCTGCTGGGAGGGTGGGGGTGGGGGGGTGGGCTGAGCAGAGAGTGTTCCCTGTCTTAATCAGGCCAATCATGCACAAGAGGCTGTTGAGCAGGCCTCACACCGAACGCAGTGTGTTAATGAGGGCCGCTGGCCTCCGGAGGCCCGCTAAGTCTCAACACTCCAACGCGGGCAAAGTCGCATTCACGCATATCTCAACAGCGCAAGTGCTCCTTTGACCTTTCCAATTTAATTACAACAATCACTTCAGCTAAGCTGGAGCTTAACCAAATCAAATTAGTATGTAATTGTGGCCATGTTAACACATCTCGGTAAAATTGTCCTTCTTAAACTGCATCAAACGCACCTGGGAATGTTCACACTTCATGCATTTTTTTATTCTTCCTCAGGTAATGTAATCGTGATCTGCATTACGGGATGAAGTTGTGTTTAGGCCGGTGCTGAAAATAACTTAAATTCTCACAATCCAGATGTGTACGTCATTAATGTGTGAGAAAAAAAAACTGTATGTATAAAAACGTCATTTTATGCGAGATGTATGTTTGCATCAGGCCAAATCCGCTGCTTTTTTCAGCGCGGACAGAGAGCCACTCTAAAAAAAGAAAGCGGGGGGGGATGCACACATGCTCTTCTGACATGTGCCATCTGCAGTGTGTTGCTGTGATGAAAGGGTCAATCAGATGTGGCTAAAAGGGAAGTGATGTCACCACAAGTGCTGTCTGATCACAGAGCACTGGCCAGTGAAGTGTTGCAGGAGGCTTAAAGCCACACAGGCCTATGTTGAGTACTGACTCACGCAGAATGAGGGCTTCACAGGTAACAATCCAGGGCTAATTACATTTATCAAAAAGCATGAGTCAGTGACTAATGACTTAACAGGAATCTGTGAGGAGATATTGCAGCAGCTTTGTTTGGTCGAGACATATATTGCTTTGTTTTTGATTTATGATGTATGTGTGTGTGTGTGTGTGTGTGCGTGTGTGTATGTGTGTGTGGCTCTTGGCTGGAGCCCCAGTTCAGCATCGTGCTCTCATGCAGCCGAAAAAAATGAATAAAAAAGCCTGCTAGTGGAGGACCTGGGAGTTTCCGAATAGCACTCCACTTCCAAGGCCACATCAGCCCATTTATCTTTTGCTGGGGCATGCTGCAAAGCTCCATGCCACTCTGTATGTGTGAGTATGTGCATTAAACCTGTGATATTATACATGAATCCTGTCTGTGTAAGAGTAAGAGTATCTGCAGGTACCTAAAATGTTCTGTTTGTCTAGATGTGTGCTGAATAACTCTTTTATGCAGAAAGCTCGAGCAGCTGGCGGGCAAATTCAATAGTAACGGCCTTCCTTGGTTATGTGCCATGTATATACTATAGGCCTGTGCCTTACCTGCTTCCTCGTCCTCGTCTTTCCTGTCCGCAGTTTAATGTATCTGGCTATCAGCTCGTTCCGACCTGAAACAGGAGGAGAAACAAGAAAAGTAATTTTTGTTAGCTATGGCTTTGTAAGAGAGAGGGGGGGGGGGAGGGGGGGGGGGCAAATACAACACCACAACATTATTCTGAGCTGTACCAGGTTGAAATGGACAAAATACACTGGCAAAATATGGTGTCACATTTAAGGACCTAAAACTGTATTATCTGATATTATTAAGTATTATTATTTAGTATTTATTTTTATTTATTTGTATTATTTATAATATTAAGGAAATAAAAAAAAAAAACACAATCAATTAGGAAAAATAAATGATTAAAACTAGAGATGGCAAGCTACCACTGTGTCTTCTCCTATATCTGTATTGAAAAAATTCGTCCAAAATTATATCAGCCTTTATCAATCCATTTGGTGAATCCTCCTTTTATCCCCATCATGACACCCTCACCTCCCAGTGCACCTGCAGTAGTGACCTTATGGTTAGGACCTTGTCCTTGTGAACAGAAAGTCGCAGGATCAAGTCCCAACCTGGGTACCACTGAAGTACCCTAGAGCATGGTACTGTCCCCTACACTGCTCCCTGGGCAATTCTCATAGCTGCCTGCTGTGCCACGCACGCATGTGTGATGGGTTAGATGAAGAGCTCACATTTTCTTGTGGTGCCCTTTGTGTGACTGAGCGTGTTCACATTGACAAAAAAGTCACTTTCACTTCGTATCATGGAACGTTTCAAAACGGCGTGACTCAAGGCATCAAATTTCATATTGGTTTATATTCACAAAATTGAATCTGATTGTTCAGCCAAAATATTAAGTCATTTTACAAAGTGTCGTTTTCTAAAAATGGGGTTTGAACATCAGTTTTAGGCTCATTAACGAAAACAGCCTGTTTAGGCCTAAAGCAGACGGGTTGGAAAATGCTCATGTAAAATGAATTATTACTATTATTGGCACATAAAAACAAAAACGTTGACAAGAACATAGTGCCATTTAAGGATGGATTCGTCACAGGATGGGATCTGGCTCATTTTTTCCCCCCTGTCCGATATGCAGTTTGCCACTTTAATGCTTCTCTAATCAAAACAATGTAACACCACAATGGGCCGACATCCAGCTACTTGTTACTCTTTGTTTACGTAACTAACATGTTGGCTGATGTTTACAGGCGATAATTAGTCTAATTCTGTGTTTTTGATGACACACACAGATGTTCAGTGGTCTATACGTACTCAATACGGCCTTAAAATGTAAGGTCCTCCTTATGTATGTGCATTTGTGGCCAGTGTACAGGCAGCGCGGACCTGTTTCCTGTCTCACATATAAACAAACATGCTTCATTTAAATGCAAACGCACCCCGCACGCGGTATTACCATGAAAAAAGCCGGCCAAGTCTATAGCCTTTCAGATTAATCTAATTTAATGCCAATTTCTTCAAAGCCTCACGCCATGAAAGGAAACAGATCCCGACATTCATACTGTTACAGCCCATAATGGCGGAGGAAATATGTTCATTTAACGCAGCACTGTTCTCACTAAATTATAATTAAAGCATGGCTTTGTAGTGATTTCCAATTAATGGCAGCTCCAAACATTCTTCTGCCCTCGGCTCTCCCCCCTAATTGCCGATGCAAGGCACAATGACCCCTGCTTAGCCTTTTCATATGTTAATAACATACCGCTACCCCAAAACTATTACACAAATTATAGGTAAGGAGCCACTCTAATTATGTGTCCAGCTGTATCCAACGGTTGTCATAGAACTGTTTTCCTTATTTATTTATTTATATCCCCCCCCCCCCCCCCCCCAAATCAGGTCAATGTAGCAAAACAAGCTTTTTAAATGGGCACATCGGGCATCCCAAGTGCAATTAAACGCTCGTCCCTCATAATTTACTTCGGAAAAGCATTAAACTGTATTTTCAGTGCCGCGTTGTAATTGTTGTAATTAGCCTAGTGGAAAACGTGCTGAGCTGTGAAGAAGTACTGGAGAGGGTGCGACGAAAAAGAACAATAAGCAACAGTAAAATCATCAGCAGTAACACCAAAGTACAGTCACAGCGCACTGTGTCACAGAACCCTGAATAGTGAGCCTAACAGCTATGGCGGCTGTGTGACAGTGGTCGCATGTGAGTGTATCAATATTCCTATACAAGATAGAGAACGTATAGAGAAGTGTATATAGGTGAATGAGTGCATGAACTGAAGTATTGCAGATGCTCCAGGCTGTGGTGAGGCACACACACACACACGGACACAGAGGCGAGCAGACAGCAGACTGCAGCCTCTGCCTGCTGTGCACTAAGGGAGCTTGCTGTGTTCAGGTGGGCCAGGTGAAAGACAGCGGGGCCGGGTAATACCTCTTGAGCTTGTGCCATTACACACCTGTTGTGTGAAAAAAGAACTTCTGTGTGTGTGTGTGTGTGTGTGCTGTCTTTCAGTGGCTAAAAAGAGAGAGCCTTTCCATATTCTACTGGTAATCACACAATAAATGACTGAATTATAGTTATATTCGACACTTTGGTGTTTGCACTTACAACCTATATCCACTTATTTTAAGTTAAGAAAATACTAAATAAAAAAGTTACAAATATGTAAAGAAAACACAGAACTAAACACAAATTGTTACTGTAAAATGACAGAAAAACACTGTAAAATCTCCAGTAACATTTTATGAGTGGGAAAAATAATAACTCATTATAAAGGTTAAAGGGCCAACTTTGTTTAAGGCCAACTTGTTAATACAGAGCAAATGGCAGCTGACGTTTACAAATTATGTGGGAAAAAAAGACAAAAATGAAGACACAAGGTTCTGTTCCGACAGCGACAAAATGCATTTTGGCACTTGCTTCACTAAGCAGTGTGTACGAAGCAATTACACAAATAAGAAGAGGCATTTCTAGGAATACAGGCCTTAGGGTTCCTGTGGAATTAAGCATTTGCAAAGGCTTCTGTAGGCTAAATCTTAACATCTGAATACTGTAATCACCAAGAGTTAATGTAAATACATTGTAATACTTCTCAATCACGAGGCCACACACAGCATTTGGATAAAAACACTCCACTTTAGGTAAACCCAACAGGTGTGTGCGGCTGTCGCCTTGCCTCAGGGCAGGGCTCGTATGAATATTAGACACACGCGTGGGCGTGTGTATTAGCTGAGCTGAAGCGTGAGGGCACTCTCATCTACTTCCCGCAAAAGCATTTGTTAAGGCCACGCCGACGGCTGCAGATCATGTGGCCCCAAGACAAATAAATAGCATCTGGGGGATTTGCAGTTCCAGCCCGCCACCCCAGCATGCCTGCACTGTAATCTCTCCCAGATGAAGCCGGGGCCCTCGCCACTTTCAATAATTCACACACTGTGTACACATAACATGACAATAAGGCCATTCATGCAGACGCCTGATTCCTAGATCAAAGCTCACAATCGGCCAGCTGTAAGCATGCTTACTGCTGAATAATTCATTCTTTTCACCGGCTTGGAAAAAAAAAAAAAAGAAGAAAAAAAAAAAAAAGCCACCCTGCTCAGTGGGACTGGGCCAGCTCGCTTTTTCTTCCATGTTTGCAGTGCAAAACAACACTGGCAGAAAGAAAGAGAGCCTGAGAAAGAAAAAGAGGCAGGCTGCATTCAAAGTCCCCGAAATCCCCGCGACAAAGGCCTCCCCCCCATGAAGTTTATATGGGGCAATACATTGTGTCTTATAAGCTAATCAGCACTACTGTTTTATTTTCGGAGGAAAAGAGAGCGGAGCCTCTACACGTGGCCCAACAACGCTGAATGAGTCTCCCCCACTGAGATTTCTTAATAAAAGTATTAGAGAAGGGAACTTTTTTTTTTTTGGACAGACCTGGTATGTTCAACACGGATCACGTGACTCAAAAGCTCACTGGTACCCAGAGTAATCTATTAACACGTAACAGCCAAATTAAAGCAGTCTGTTTTGTCCTTAACCCTTAATCCTATAACAGAAAGTGCAACTTTAACCGATGGAGCCCATGTAAGTTTTAAGCTTCCCTTCAGTTTATATTTGGGTAGACATCCTGACGTTAAAAGTCCCTATTGCTTCCACATGTACATTTTAAAAACCTCGCTCCCTGTTATTATTACTGACTTTTCCAGGCACTTGGCAGGAGCAGACAGATGTAGCTGCTTCCATATATGTTTTTTTTATAATATAAGCTTGTAATACACAAAACAACGCCTCCTACTGGAAGATGGTGGTATGTGAACAAAGTGTCTGGAAATGGCCTTAACCAATTTCCATTAAGATGCATTGGGTTTTCTTTTTTTCTTTTTTTTTTTTTTTTGGGGGGGGGGGGGTGTTGGGGTTGGCA
>JBBPDA010000039.1:4813432-4824499 GCA_037974385.1 Arnoldichthys spilopterus | reverse complement strand
TGTTTTTTTGGGTTTGGCATGTGAACTTCATGAAGGAGATCTTGTCACTCAAAGCAGCAGGGGAAGGATTAGGTATTTACAGCCTAACCCTAAAAAGCAGAGTCCTGGCCTTGGGCAGCAAGTGAAAGTGTGTTTTTTTTTAATTCTCTGGTATGAAAAAAGGAAAAGAAAAAAAAAAGAAAAAAGAAAAAAACTTGCTGAATCTGAATCACCCTGGAGGTCCTGTGCCATATCAAAAGCCCTCAAAGGCAGTGGGCCCACAATGGAGCCTTGCAGCACCCCTCTCTTCGCGCGATTGGCCTCCAGCAGCTGACTCCTCCATTCAATTAGAGATGCAGCTCTACCCTCAGCGGCACCTCCCTTCGAGGCTGCCGTACCGCCTCCCCCTCCCTTGCTCCCTGCTGGGGAGGGGTTTCAGCACACCCACTGTGGCGTAAAGACTCCCTTCAGCCTGCCCTGCCTGCATATGCAGAAAGGAAATCTTACGGCTTTGCATGAGTCATGCCAGAGGTGTTTAAATCCAGCCACCAGGCCAAGATTTTGTCTTTAAGCAGGGTGGAGTGCTGATTATCTGCGTGGTCTGAGGTTGGCCTGTGGAAGTCAGATGAGTTCAAGAAACAGTTAACTACCCATTTAGAAAAGTCTGACACCCCCCCCTCCTTCCTCCAGACCCTCCCTGAATCGGTGGGGTTGACACAGCTGCTCCGTCTGCACAGCCACCCCCCCACCTATTGCTCTTCTAACCTCCACCCCCCCCTGCTGCTGCAGTGGAGACCAGCCTGATTTACAACACGTTCACTTAGCACATACTGACCATGTTCCATCACACTCCTTTCATTGGAGGGAGATTTCATCAGCTCGATCGGTCCACTTTTAATCCGCTCCACGGCAAATTATTTCCTCCGTCTTTTGATTGGTTCTCTCTCAAGAGTTGCCGAAACACCCTGAGAGGGGGACTTTACTTTGATGTTTATTTCAGGGTATAATTTTTCTAATCATAATTAATCCATCCTGACTCACCCATTATTTGAAACCTGCCTTGACGGCCAAAGTCTAGAACCGAAGTGGCGCTGCACACGCGAGTCATTATGGTAACACTGCATAATCACCTTCATCACCACATAAAAAGGGAGCAATTCTTTCCTCCAGTAGGAGACCCCAGATTTGGCTTTTGTCAATGACATATTGGACAAGTGAACAAATCCACAATTTCCCTCCACGGCTGAAGCAACACGTGGCATGCCACTCCTCCTTCTCCCAGGTCGTGGAGCGTGGACGGCCCCAGTCATAGCCTCCATCATTGCCGTCTGTAGCATTAACATCCGCCTTTCACTTCTCGCGCTCTGCAGGAGAATGAAGGAAAATTGCCATTGATTCCACGCTCGGGGGGGGCGGCAAATAAAGCCCCATCTTCCTCCCTCCCGGCACGTCAAAGCAAAGATGATTTAATCAAAGAAAAGCCCCGCTGTTCGACTCAAGTCCATGTGATAAACAGCGGCCCTCATTTAGGTTATTGCGTATTAAAGCATTTTAATGGCCTCGGTTGCATCCTTTGATTGCTAATAACGCGTCACTCTGTGGCTGTCTCTTCTTTTTTCTTTTTTTTTTTCTTCTGCTCAGCGCTTTTTAAAGCGCTCATTTCCTGTAGCAGCACTTTTGTTTAACTCAGGCCCGACCGCGATCACATCTGGTCCGCCGGCCAAAGGATGATGTCAGCGCATGCTGGGCCGCTCCAGCTCGAGGCCCGGAGTCAGCCGGCACAGCTCTCACACACACGCAAGGCTTCGCTTCATGTGGCTTTTCCCTCATGAGAGCACTCCCTCCTCATTGGGACACGAAAGGCAACGTTCAGGCAGCCCGCAGAGTGCCAGCTCACCTCGGGCCACGTTTCCAAATCTATCATTAATTCTCATTCGCTTGTAATTTTTGAAGTGTCACTTGTCGCAGCAGAAACGAACACCTTATTTGGTCCGCATGAAAGCTCAACATGCCTGTCGGATGTAAATGAACTGCCTGGCAATTTTCCCGAGACAATTCCTTAGACCTGGGGCTGTTTAAACAGCGACGAGGAGAGAAAGCTTTTGACACGCGTGTGATTAGCATTATTAGCATTATAAAGAAGCATGACCAATATAATACCACCTGAACTGCTTCTACACTAGAATGCAAACATACAGACGATCTGTACAAGCTAGCACATGAGCGTTAAAGTCTTCCTTTTTGGTTTGCCCATTGAAAGCAGTGTAGGCTACAGTCCTGTTCCAGTGTGGGGTGTCAAGTGCAGACAATACCCCTGCTTTCCTGTCATGCGTGATAGATGACTCAAGGGTCTTGGGCCTTCATTAGCATCACAATGGACAAAACCAACAATATGAAGGCATTCACTCTGAGGGTCCCTGGCTGGGATTAGGAGCCCAAGAGTGCATGTGTGTTTGAAGGGGGACAAGAAGCCTTTTACTTTAGCGCCATTCTAGGAAGTAGTGCTAGCCAGGAGGGGAGGCCCTTTAGAAAGAAGACAAAGAACAGGACTTGGAAGTTGAACAGGTGACAACGCTCTACATTTTTAAGCGTCTCACATTTATATGCTGTACATCTTCGTGTGTTTTGAAGTGTGAATTAGAGCGTTTTCCCTGAAGAAAACTTTCTTTAAATCTCAGGTGACGGTCTTGTACCAACTCATCCTCGGTCACTAACTTTTTAACACATAAAGGCAAATGTTGGTGCACTTGAACTTATCAGATTTGAACAAGTGCTCAAAATAGTACATGGGACCATCTCCCCCTACCACATGCAATGGGGAGGCTCCAACAGTCCCAAGATAAGAGCTCTTGTTCTGTGAGGTATGGTAAAATGACGTAAATGTGTGTGTGTGTGTGTGTGAATGTGCAGTCAGTGATAATAAGGGGTAGGGGAACAAGAGCTGAACGTGCCTGGCCACCAAAATCCATTTAAAGAGACACAGGATAACGGCTGCTGATCCAGCATCTGACTCCGGCCAACCAGCTGCCGATTAAGGCTGGCTTAAGTTGCCAAATGGTGGGGGGCCTCAGGCTTTAGAGCACCAAAGTCTAAGAAAGACTTCAAGGTCAAAGGCGGCACGCCCATCGCTGTGACCATCACACCCACCCCAGGCCCTCTTTATGGGCCTGAATGCGGGGCGCCCAGCCACCCCTGCCTTTACAAGCTGAAGGCTCAAGCCTATACATTTTGCAATGTGACCCGGTAAACTGTGGGCTTGTCTGGAGTTGGCCATGGCCTCCCAGTGCCATCTGCCACCTGATGTGCACAGTATGATGTTGCACAATACACACACATGCACACAATACACAATACACACACACACACACACGGCTGTCTCTTTGACATAATTCTGCTCTTATTGACCTGTCGCTATTGGAGTCGCTTCATGCATGGATGATGGAATGAAACAGCAGAAAATAGGCTTTATTTTCTAATTATCTTGTCATTTTTTATTCTATATGCATCCTAGAGGACGATCAAGCCACACTAATAACTCCCAGAGTAATGATGACACTGTAAACACTGTGCACCAAAGAGCCAAATATCAATGCAACAAAAAATTCTCTCTCAGGTGCAGTAGACATTGGCAGGGCTGGATTTCATCAATCAGTGTATCTTCTGAATTCTGACACTTTCTCTCCACTGCTATCTCTATGCACATTGGCTCTTGTGCTCCTTATTTTCCCACTTTCTTGTAATATTAGCTGCGTTGGGAGGAGCTCAGAACTTCTCCAAGAGCACAAAGTGGCCCATCATAGCTATACAGATGACACCCAGATCTATCTCAGAATCAGAATCAGAATCAGTAACGTTTATTGATCCCGGAGGAAATTGCTTTCTAGGTCTTTCACCAAATGACTTCAGTCCTGCGGACTCACCGTGCTTATGCCTTGACACAAAAAATGTCTGGATGCAACAAAATTTCCTGCAATTCTTGGGCAGTGGTGGCCTAGTGCTTAGGACGCTGCCTTTGAGACCTGAAGGTTGCAGGTTCGAGTCCCAGCCCAGGCACTACTGAGGTACCCTTGAGCAAGGTACCGTCCTGCTACACTGCTCCCCGGAACTGTTGGTAGCTGCCCGCTGCTCCATGTGTGATGGGTTAAATGCAGAGGTTGCATTTCAATGTGGTGCTTGAGTGTGTTCACAATGAAAAATAGTCACTTTCTTTTTTTTTTTTACTGCAACTACGTAAGAACAAGACAGAGGTAGTTCTGTTTGGGAACAAAAAAGGAAGGTTGCAGCTTAGTGCCTATCAGAGATCCAAGACTATAAAAACCACAACCCAGGCCAAAAATCTTGGCGTAATTATGGACGTGGATCTTAATGTCAGTGATTATATTAAAGCTGTAACTAAATCAGCATTGTGGCATCTCAAGAGCATAGCTAAGGTTAGAGATTTTGTGTCAAAACTGGATCTGGAGAAACGTATTTATTCCTGTATAACTTGCAGGGTCGATTTTTGCAATGCTCTACTCACTGGCCTCCCCCAAAAAGACCACCAGAAAGAGAAATATCAGCCTGGAGGTCTCTTAGATTGCTTACTTTTTAGGCTTGTTTTATCTCGGTACAGCTGACTGAATGACCTCTGTGTATGATAACGTGCTATATAAAAAAAACCTGCCTTGCCTTAACTAATATTATGAGCAATTCTGCCCTCACTGTGTGCTGTCTGTTCAATTAGGTGAGATGAGCTTAAGTCATTCGCTCTACAGAGGCTAAACTTAAATCACCAAAAGTTTCATAGCAAAGTGACTGATATGATAGAACAGCCCAATCACAGAGTTTATAAGCGCAATACAAAAATGCCTAGAATGTCATTAGATCGAGCCCCTGTGCAGGGCTGCGGAAGTGTCCCATCTGTCAGTGGTACCATGGCCGTGTGCATCTTCTTGAATTTCTTTCACAAGCTGAGCTATGATTCAGAGAAGCTATTCATCTCACTTTTAATCCCCATGCCTTCTAATGGTCATGATTCTCAATAAAGACCAAACTAAGCCCACAATACATTCATTTCAGATGCTTTCATTCATTCCCAGCCACCCTTGAACCAAGGATTTCTTTTCATGACTTTGTTTCAAAAGCCTTACTTTTCAAAAGTGATTCTCATCGCACGTGAAATGAAAAATCTTATATAGCGAAAAACCTTAAAGCAGCAATAGCCACTTCAGTTTGAAACAACCAAGCCTTTATCAACCTGTATCAGGCAGACCGAGGATAGGGGCTGGCCGGCTGGACAGAACAAACGTTAACTTCCTCAGACGCTCGGAATAGAGGGCCTACGGTTCAAAAGCTGGTGGCTTTGGTCGGCAACTAGTAAAGACCTAAGGACCATGAGCCTGAAAATCCACTAAAGTTTCACATTCAGCCACGACACCTATCAGCAATGCCCGTTATTCAATCGCCGTCGCTCTAAAACACTGCTATTGCAAGGTAACTAATGCCATGGCATGCAAGGAGGATATACGACTATTCAATGGTAACGGACCATCACTTTAACCAACAGAGAGCCAATACTCAACTAGGCATTCACACTCTGCCGGGGGGTGGGGAGCACAGCTGAGCTGTCTCTCGTATGACATAGCTGCAGTACTATTCAATACAGGCCAGAGAGCAGCTCCTTCGATAAGATGACTTACTCCGAAATAAAGTCGCGATGCGGCAGCGATGTATTTCAGGCTGACTAATAGATGATCAGTCATATTACGAGTCAGATGACTTGACTGCCGATCAATTAATTCCTCGTAATGCTGTCCTTAAGCGTAATGAATACCCCTTTAAAAATCAATTGAGAGTTTCCAAACACAAAAATGGAATCGATAGTTAACTCCAGGTGACCCGGGTGAGGCCTAAAAGCCTACGTTATGGAGACGCAAATAGAAGGGAAGTGTCGTGGAGTCGGGGGCACTGGGCAGGATTAACGGCAAGCATCCATTGTGCAAACAGACAAGCCAACAGCAGAAATCTGCAGGTGGCCACCCCGAGCCTTCCAAGAGAGACAGAGAGGATTACATTAGATGACCCCTCATAAATCCCGAGCGCGCAGCGGCAGGTGGGGAGGAAGACGAGGCAACGGTGTGTACGTCCTATCAGGCCGCTCTTCGGGCATTTGTCAGCAAAGGCAGAGGCCACACCCCCTCGCTGGGTCTGCGCCGGCTCCCTCGGGACCAATTAATGCAGCCGAGTCTTCCACAGCCTCACTCTATCAATTAGGAGGCGGTGAGTGCATCATCCTCGTCATCATCATCACATACATTACTGCTGAGGCAGGCCTGGTCACGGGGGTGAGAAGAGGCTGAGAGAGAGTGGGGGAGAGAGAGAGAGAGAGAGAGAGAGAGAGAGAAAGAGAGCAAGAGACAAAGACCAAAAGAGAGAGAGAGAGAGAGAGAGAAAAGCAGGGGAAGCACTGGCAGTAACGAGGAGTCCCAGGAGAAGCGGAGGAACAGAGGAACTCAGTCCCGCTGATGTGTGAACACGCCGCCGGCTGGCACCTCCCAGCGCACACACAGCCAGACATGGGGTTAAATCAATATTTTCAATCTCTCAGGATCAATCCCGCATCTGAACATGAAGAGAAACCTGTTAGCAGTCACCAATATGTGTAAATGAAAAGCCAAACTTCATGACCCTGATGGATCGCTTTTTTCTCCCCCCCCACCCCCCTCTGCTTCTTAGTGCTACAGTCCTCCATCACTGTCAAACTCCCTCAACAAACTTCTCTATTGCAAGCTGCATGGGAATTTTTCGTCACTCGTGCCTTCTCCCCGTATTGTGCGCTAGCAAGCAGAACCTTACGTACAGCGCTGGAAATGCACAGTAAACAGTTCAATTAGCCGTTCAAGAGCATCTGTCAATAAAACTGAGGGATGGTTTTTCAAAATCTGCTGATCTCTCCAGAAACGCTACCGTTCCATCTTTAAAATAAAGAAATAATACTGCAGTTTTCCCCTGGTTCTGGATAAAACACTTTGTTTAAAACAGTGATTAACTGTATCTGAAAAGCATTATTCCTAAAGGGTTGGCTTCTAATCTGGTCATCTACTATGATTAATTCATGTTTTTAATAGTTTATCTTTTTAAAAAGACCCAAATCCATTAAAATATAAACCTATTGTCAGGAAAAAATGAGATGTTCCATTAAATGCAATAAAAACAAAGATCTGCAATTTGTACACTGATATTTTATTTAACTGACAGGTACAAAGGTTCAAAGAATGACTTGTTCTGGCGTAACAGCGGGGTTGTATTTTGAAAAAAAATCTAATTCAGAATTTGACGCCTGCAACTCTCTCTCAAAAAAAAAAGCTGGGACGACACAAAATAAGAGTGAAAAGTTACATCATTCTGAAACATGCAATGTTCAAGCAACACCATTCTGAAACACTCCACAATAAGCAGGTGAGGGGAACATGACTGGGTAGTCATGGTTCCACCACTGACTGGTTTTGTCACTCTGTTCAACACAAGAATGCAAAGAACATTCAACAGTACGAAATATTATGTCCATGCAGGTCAAGGCTGGAAACCACTGCTGAATGTGCGTGACCCTCAAGTCCTCAGAAGGCACTGCATGAGAAACCATCATGCTACTGTGGTGGGGAGGACTTCAGAAAACCAGTGTCACTTAACACAGTCTGTCACTGCACCAAGAATTGCAACCTGACATTTCTCTATTCTCTGGTTCTCTAAAAGAAAACTACACATCACGTCAGTGCATAAACACTGCAGCATTTGTTTGGAGGTCGCTAGTCGACAGCAGCGGTGACATGGCAAAATTTGCAACATTTATTCTTTTGCTCCAAGTCTTGGATTTTTAAACCCAAACCTCTTCCAAATGACAGACAAAGCTCGTTTGTGTTTCCCACTTGCTTTCGAGTAGTTTTACTGCAGTGCAACTATTGCTGTGTCCATGTTTGTGCTTTCCTACTGTTATTAGTCATACATTAGTGCTAAACCTTTATGCTGTCTGTGGTGCATCCAAATTTAGGTTGTGGTTTCAGGAAAGTTCTGCTCTTATTTGTCGGAATATCGGTATTACGGTTCTTATGGAAACCCACAGCTACTTGAAAGGTTTCTGGTGAAATATACCTGAATTCAAGCATGAGGCTAAAAACGGATTTCTGTTGTTCAGTTAAGCCTATTTTTATTTTCTGGCCTCTAATTACTGGATTTACCATTAAAGTAAGTCGTGAATGACTTGCTTGCTGAGTCCTGATACAGTTACAGATTTGAATTTTTTTCCCAAACAAGCCTAAAGTAATGGTGAGATTAAGATTATCCCAATGCCAATTATAGCAACTAGAGATTATCAAAGCCTCTATGTCTTTAAATGGTCCAGAGCAGCCTGGTTCAGTCACACAAAAGCAGCCAATTGGAGCAGTGCAACCTGAAACCAGTCACTGCACAGGCTGCCTGCTCTGCTGGACACACTCCACAACCTCTTCAACACTGAGCAACAGCCTTTCAAAGCTCCTCTCTGCTCGTATGCGAGCATTCCCTGCTCACCACAAATCTCTGCAATCAAGTCCTAAAGCACAGTCAAACCTAGTGAACGTGCAGCCTTCTCACCTTCTAACGTCTATGTTTTGAAAGAAGCCTGAGTCAAATGTAAAGGATTAATAGTTAAACAAAGATCAGACTATAGAGAGTGTATACAAAACATGTCGACATAAACTGCTGGTTTATTTTATGCCACTGTAATTAGTGCCAACAGATAACACTGCTGGATTTATGTGTTTGTGTCTATGTCGATCTGCCTCTATGGCCAATCGCTTCATAATGACGTAGGACTGTAGTAGAAATGTTTGGACATGTTTTGAGCTTGGAACGTCCTCACGAGCCTCCCGCACTGGATTCACACAGTAAGTACATGTAGGTTGCTAATAAAGCAATATGAGATTCCCCAGCACATTCCATACCGATGAGGAGGCCTGTGTGAAGTCTGGAGCCTCCGAATGCCTACGACGCAAAAAAAAGCCAGAAGCAGATAACACGGTCCTCTGGGGCTTAAACATGCAAGCCTTATTTTCCTTGCTTTGGAATTGGTTATGAAGCCAAAATCTCAAATGTATTCTAGATTACCCTCCATCAAAAGCAACAGATGCTAAAACACTGCAATCTGAGAGAACAAAACACCTTTTCCCCAGTCGTCCAGCTTCAAAACCACTCCTCAGAGCTGTCAATAATATCACTGCACACCATGTTACGAGCAGAAGCGCCCAAGGCTTTTGGTTCAAGGTAGGCAGCCATGCGTGAGATGGGTCAGCCATTTGCTTTCACCTGGCAGGTGAGCAGAAAGACAAACCTGTTTGGACATGCAAAGCCAGGACACAACTTTTCTCAGCCCCGTAAAAGGTCAGGATCTGTCAACAGGTCCACGTTCCATTACTCACCTCCAATAAGTTAGGAAAAACTCCGCTGGTTTGCACTAGGAAGGATAACTAATAAGGGATCTGTCTATTTGATGGCCTAACTGTAGTGTAAAATAAAAATAAAATGTAAAAAGGCAAAAAATCTGTAGGACATGCATAAATACACACACTCATATATATATATATATCATATTTTTAAGTCTTGTGCATGGTCTGTTATTGTTCAGTAGGTTAATATCAGTAGTATATTAATATTACTCTTATAAATAGATTACTTGATTAATATAATTGATGCCAGCTAGGGCTGGGTACCAATCACATCTGCATTTAAAATCATTTAACACACCAAACAAAAGTCTTGGAGGAAGCATGTGATATCCTTCCCAAAATCTAGGAGGATGTGACATAATGTGACATCATTTATCAAGATAATGATACAAATTGGCATACTACCCACCCCTGGTTTGATAGTATAGTATGTTCAATATTTAATAAGTCAGTATTTATCAAATAGGCAATATGATATGACTAAATATAAATATTTAGAAAAGGAATTTGGCTAAAAAAGAACTACTGGTTAAAGTTATAGTGAAATGATGAAATGATTTCAATACCACTGAAGCGCAACAAAATGTTCTTTAAGCCTTCACTATGCCCAACATATAGAGACATGCTTCACTAACTTAGTGCTTGTGATTCTGACAGCGGCATCACAGAGACCTTTTAGGAATTTGCTTATGTGTGCAAGCATGCTTGGCTGACCTACTCTGCAGCCTGGCGAAGAGACTGACCATTGGAGTAAATTACCCAATACACACTCAACACTTATTACATGCTCAACTTGTCCTTTAAAATTGCTTAGAACCCCACCATAAACGACTGTAACGCAAAACCTCCACAGTAGTTAAAACCATTTGTCTGTACCACAAACAGGGAGAAATAAGAGAATGGCAGAGAGTGCCCAGCACCTGGGGAACAGTTTGCAGACGGGACCATATGTTTTTACAGCCCTCTCCCCCTGCCTCAGGAGCAGTGTCCAAATGGACAAAACATCTCCCCTCTTTTACCGGTTGGTGGAAAACTACAGGTGCTGACAAGCTCCAACAGGACTGTCAATATTGGGCTTTGTCAGAAGTGGCTACACTGGGAGAGTCAGAAATAAAAGCCTTTAAAAACAACACGGTGACAGATGTGCAGGCTAGTGCTACCACTGCTATGCAGGTTTTTAAGGAATAGTTTGGCAAAAATCAAATGTGCACAATTCTGTACATAACGCAGGCGTAGTCGCTTAGCCAAGATATGTATAATGCCCATACTTTGCTAGTTCCCGAACCACGAGGCTAACGTTGCAAACACTAGTCAATATTCACCCAAATCATTTGTGTACAAATGTCTGCAAAACTATCCTTTTTCCTGCCCAAACCGAGCTGCACTTACACCCTTTTGTGAAAATAGATCAGCTGAAGAATGTCAAACTATCTGTTGTCTAAGAAGATTTCTTAGTGTTCAGCTCAGTCTCAGTCATAGCACGTCCTATACCACACTGACAACCTGCATTACATGTAAGGATGCAATTTGGGTGACTATTGACTTCTAGTGTTTGTCAGCAATGTTAGTGTCTACAGTGCTAAACCAAAGAACTGGACAAAAAATGTCTGATCCCAATTATATATATATA